>SKCR01000437.1:0-28981 GCA_019454045.1 Zanthoxylum bungeanum | reverse complement strand
TTTGGTTTCTGAGAGAAAGAGGGGCGTCATGAGAAAGGGGAAGATGTCTAGGGTTTGTTGTTGTTTATATAGTGAGAGGTTAGGGTTAGGGTTTTCTGCATGGGTTTATTTGAAAGGAAAGAAATCAATTAATTTATGTGTGTGTTTAATTTTAATTATTTAAGGCAAGAAATTATTTAATTAGGTGAGTGATTTATTTAATTTTGAAATTAATTTAATTAGATTTAGTTTAATTTAATTTGTGAATTTAATTTAATTGGTTATAATTGGATTGGACTTTAATTTGATTTAGTTTAAATGGATTTTAATTTGATTTAGTTTAATTGGATTTTAATTAGCTATTTAATTTAATTTCAATTTAGTTATTTAATTTAATTTCAATTTAGTTATTTAATTTAGTTATTTAATTATTTTTAATTCAATTTAATTTGTGACATGTATTTTAAATGTTTTAATTATTTAATTTGAATTTGTGAGATGTGTTTTAAATGTTTTATTATTTAATTTGTGAGATGTGATTTAATGGGTTTGGTGTGTTTTTAAAATAGAGGTCTAACAAGCAAACCCGAAGCGAAACAAGCGAGTTAAATCTGACAAAATGCTAATTTCCAACTTTACCCTTCCAACGTCCGTTCCCGCGGCTTTCACAACTAAAGAGGTAGTGTCTCCATACGAGACTCATCATCGGGCTGATATGCAAAAATGCAATGCCTACAGTCGCCCCCACTTTGATGGGACTTGTGCAGTGTGTGACAATGACAATCCTATCAAAGTACGTGCAATGCATTTTTACTTACCTGGCTCGCCAGCTGCCACCTGACTTGCCTGCTACTTCGAACTGATTTAATGATGTAGTAGAAATGGTGGCGAGGCGCCTCGACCTCTAGGCTTTGTTCCCGGACCACCGAATGTGAACTATGATGATGATGCAGTGGGCCCTCGACCCTGGGACGCATCCCGGAACTGCAACCGACAACGGGGGCACCTCGACCCTGGGCACCTCAACCCAACACCGCTGTCAATAGGGACCTCGCCTTCGAACTGATGATGTTGTAGTGGGCACCTCGACCCTGGGCACCTCGACCCGGAACTACAACCGACAACGGGGGCACCTCGACCCTGGCACCTCGACCCAACACCGCTGACAATATGGACCTCGCCCTCGAACTGATTATGTAGCGGGCACCTCGACCCGGAACTACAACCGACAACGGGAGTACCTCGACCCTGCGAACCTCGACCCACACCGCTGACAATAGGGACCTCGCCCTCGAACTGATGATGTAATGGGCACCTCGACCCTGGGCACCTCGACCCGGAACTACAAATGACAACGGGGGCACCTCGACCCTGGGCACCTCGACCTAACACCGCTGACAATAAGGACCTCGCCCTCAAACTGATGATGTAGGGTCTTTGACCCTAAAATAGTACTGATGTGGGCCTCGCCCTCAAAACTGATTCTGATGTGGGCCTCGCCCCCAGACTGGTACTGATATGGGCCTCGCCCCAAACTGATATGGGCCTTGCCCCAAACTGACACTAATGTGGGCCTCGCCACAAACTGATGCTGACGTGGGCCTCGCCCCCAAACTGATGTGGGCCTCGCCCCCAGACTGACACTGATATGGGCCTCTCCCAAAACTGACACTGATGTGGGCTTCGCCCCCAAGCTGATACTGATGTTGATATGGGCCTCGACCTAGGACTCATCCCCAAAACTGATACTAACGTGGGCCTCAACCCTGGGACTCATCCCCAAGCTGATACTAATGTGGGCCTCGACCCTGGGACTCATCCCCAAAACTGATACTAACGTGGGCCTCGACCCTGGGACTCATCCCCAAAACTGATACTGATGTGGGCCTCAACCCTGTGACTCATCCCCAAGCTGATACTAATATGGGCCTCGACCCCTGTTTCATCCTCAAACTGATACTGTTGTGGGCCTCGCCCCCAGACTGATACTGATATGGGCCTCGCCCCAAACTGATACTTATGTGGGCCTCGCCCCCAGATTGATGTTGATGGTGGCTGTTGCAGTGTGGGCTGTTATGGTCGGTTTATACGTGAATAAATTGAAGGCTGCGTGAGATGAGTGGTGTGTGGGCCTCGCCCCAAACTGATAATGATGTGGGCCTCAACCCTAGGACTCGTCCCCAAGCTACTGATAATGACGTCGGCCTCGCCCCCTGATTGCCATACCCTGCAAGACTGATACTAATAATGACGTGGGCCTCGCCCCCAGATTTCCATACCCGGTAAGACTGATATTGATAATGACGTGGGCCTCGCCCCCAGATTTCCATACCAGGCAAGGCTGCTACTGAAACTAATGTGGGCCTCGCCCCTAGAGTGTCATACCCGGCAAGACTGATATTGATGCTAATGTGGGCCTCGTACCCAGAGTGCCATACCCAAAACTCAAACTCAAATGGGCTTCAACCCCGGGATTATTACCCGAATCCAATACTGTGCTTTTCACAGTTTCTGATTAGCTTGTTCTTTGCCGCTTTCTCTTTTCTTCTTCAAAACCTGCGAATACAAAACAAACACAAAACGAATGCCAAAATATGTTTCGTGTATGCATGCATGCATGAGTGTGCTCCATTTTGGAGCGCCATTTTCGGCATCTGTTGTGTGTGCTCCATTTTGGAGCGCCATTTTCGGCCTCTGTTATGGTAGCGATCCATTTCTGAACCGTTTTGTCCGAGAATGTGGCTCATTTTTGAGCCGTTACTTGATGAGGTGGTCTTTGCCGCTACAATCCTACGAATACAAAAAAAAATTGTATGTATATGATATGTATGCATGTATGTATGGATGCATGATGCTGATGTGGGCTTCGCCCCCTAAATCGATGTCGATGTGGGCCTCGCCCCTAAACTTACACTGATGTGGGCCTCACCCCCAACTGATACTGATATGGGCCTCGCCCCCAAACTGATGAAGATGTGGGCCTCGCCCCTAAACTGATACTGATGTGGGCCTCGACCCTCGGGACTCATCCCCAAACTGATACTGATGTGGGCCTCGGCCCCGAGAATCATCCCCAAACTGATACTAATGTAGGCCTTGGCCCTGGGACTCATCCCCAAACTGATGCTGATGTGGGCCTCGGCCCTAACTGATACTGATATGAGCCTCGCCCCCAACTGATACTGATATGGGCCTCGCCCCAAGCTGATACTGATGTGGGACTCACCCCCAATTGATACTGATATGGGCCTCGCCCCCAGACTGAGACTGATATGGGCCTCGCCCCAAACTGATACTGATGTGGGCCTCGCCCCCGACTGATACTGATATGGGTCTCGCCCCCAACTGATACTGATGTAGGCCTCACCCCCAACTGATACTGATATGGGCCTCACCCCCAGACTGATACTGCTGATATGGGCCTCGCCCCCAGACTGATACTGCTGATATGGGTCTCGCCCCCAGACTGATACTGATATGGGCCTCGCCCCCAGACTGATACTGATATGGGTCCCACCCCTGTGATTCATTCCTGAAGACTGCTGACAGTGTACTGTTGCTGCTTCTGGTTGGCTTGCATTTGACGCTTTCTCTTTTTTTCCTTTGAAACCTGTTATTACAAAACAGAACAAACACAAAAAGGATGCAAAAAAGCGTTACGTGTATGCCTGCATGCATGAATAAATTTCCTATTCTGTTGGGTTAGGTCTTCCGCCAGTTCTCCAGATGATTGCACAGTCATCTCTCTGGTCTAATGGCTCAATTTCTTATTATGTCCCAGATTCACGAGGTGGTAGACTGGTCACTCCCAGTCTTGATTTAGCTTTCTGTTCTCCGCTGTTTGCACTTGGTCAAGATGAACCACATGGTGGGGCCTTCCATATCATCATACTATATCACATGCTATGAAATAGTCTCAATAGTTATACATATTATCGTCCTCAAGGAATGCTCAGTAATGAAACCAGATAACTTTCAAAACACCCAATGCAACTCAAATCCAAGTCCTTGAATAAATGATATAAGTCAGACTCAAAGTGTGTGTGTGCGCAAAGGTTCTTTCACAGCTTAATCCTTAGGTAAGCTAACTCGATGATTTCGTTTCAAAAATCGAGATCGATGGGTCAAACCAATATAGATGTCTCAGTTATGCTCTGCAATTGCTTTTTTGTGCTCAACATGGTATGGTTTTATCTTTCTTTTCCTTTGTCTCTATTTTTTCTCTCTTTTTTTTTCATTTTCATTTTTTTTCAACACACCTACCCTTTAAGGTAGCATTTCTCCTCATTGTGGTCCTAATACTCGCCCATGGGTAGCTTCACGCTTATCGGTTATAGGCGGTTTATTTATTTTCTTTAGAGACCTTTTTTTGTTAACCATACCACACATCATAACACAAGCAAGTCAGGATAGATATCTAAGTAAACGGTCATTCATCGACCCGCAATTTCTTCAACTAGTCACCTTGCCAACTACTCAGGTTTTCACCGCTAAGAACCTATAGTGAAGTGCTTACGAGTCTAGCATAGATCAACAATTCAAAGCATCAGATAAAAGCACATCAAGAGTTTATCGTTTCTAAGATTTCATCCTAAAGCAAACGATTTCATCATCGGACTTATGCCTAACTATTAAGGACTAAACAACCTTTTTTTCTTTTTCTTTTTCTTTTTCTCTTTTCTTTTTTTCTTCTTTTTTTTTGAAGGCCCCCCCAATGGTCTTTCTATCCTTGCCGTAAGGTTTTCTGTTTCTTGATTTCCTTTTACCCGCTATCCATGTTTGCTAAACTCTTATTGACAAAACTTTTTTTTTCTCTAACCCAATGGATATCTATGATGGCTTTTAAGACACGGGGTTAACATGATGCGTGTATGCATGAGATGCATGAGATACGTGCAATGTATGTAATATATAAGCCCATTTAAAAATTTTACACTAGTTGGCCCATTATCATTTTAAAGTATTCAATCATACTATTGCGCGGTGCAAACTTGTCCCAGCTGAAAAGGCCCAACAGGTTTACACTTTGTGATAACATGGCTAAACAACTTCAAATGATAAGAGGCCCAAACATAAAATGGCCCATCGACATTTTAGAAGCTTTTGGCCCAACTGTCAAAGGACACTAACTCGTCCCAGTTTAAATGGCCCAACAAGTTCACATCTTTTGACAAAAGGTCCAACTGGATCCAAATGACGACGGTCCAAAACATCAACATAAAAAAAAATAATAATAATTTCTACTAGTTCTATGACTAAGGTTCACATGTGGGTTTACAGGAGTGCGGACAAAGGCTCTCGCTGAAAATGCCTTTAACTAAACCCCTTCAACCCACTGTAGACACGGTTAATTAAAGCACAAATCCAAACATTACAAGACATTATTTCGGGGCCGATTCTCTATCCCCAGTGGAGTCGCCAGACTGTAGGACACAGAAATCGGCGATGCTGTTATAGACTCGTGACCTAGTTGGGAGTACGGAATAGTCCGCGGAGGAACTAAATCGGAGAAATAACATGGAGTCGCCACCAGGTGTGACCCGGGAAAATGAGATTTAAGGCCGCACTCACCCCTCGCAAGGGAAGACCTCAAACCGTTGGGTTCGGAATGGTCCCTTACTTATGTCACTTGTGATGATATGATTTGTCAATAAACTAACCGAATCTACTCAACATATATTCTCAAGGGTAACCCATGTCTAGTTCGTATTCATCAGAATAACTCCTAATCTAAGTTTGCATGCTTGGAAAGTAAGTCATCATAACACACGACAACACACGGCAATCTAATGAACATATTTCAATTATATAATGCAAAATGCAAACAACAACATAAACTTAATGCAAATTCCAAACGCAAAACGAATAACTAATCATGCTTAAAAATAAACAACTAAATCATGCTTAAATATAAATAACATACTAAACTAAATCATGCTTACGAAGATAAATAACGTACTAGACTAAATCATGCTCGCATACATGTTTGAATGAAACAAAATACGTGTTTCTTTTAAGTATTACGTGGCATTGTATCCCGAGTGCAAACCGCACTACCGTCCATTCAGATTCGGCTACGGAATTTACGTCCGGGTTTCCATCCGATATACCACAAAAGAGAACACGCATTTCGTTCATCCGGAATTCACATCATGCCTCAACAAACGACTCTCATTTGATAATATATTAAAATAAATTAAAGAAACGAAAGATAATAAGTAAAAAGGGTGCCCTCAGGTCTAACCTCTTTTGTCGTCTCTTGAAGCGTGTTACACGGCCGTCGGAAGGGTTGATGTTCCGTAACTTTTATGGTTCACTAATTCAACATTTTTCCTCACTGTTTCGCTGTCTGGGCTGCTGTTTTCACTCTGTTTCGCTGCTGTTTTTGTTGTATTTTCTGGTCACTGTTTTTGGTAACTCTGGACTGTTTTGGTCTCGGTTTCGGCACTATTTTTCGGCTGTTTTGGAGTGATTTCACTGTGGTTTTTGGGACTGTTTTGTTTATGGAGTGATTTCACAATGATCATAGGGTGGATTTCTGTGCAATTTTCGGTGGTGTGATGGGTAGTGAGTTACGGCAGTTTTGGGTGTGAGATAGAAGTAGTTTGAGCGTGTGATGGAGGGCTGATGAAGGTAGGCTAGGTGTTAAGGCAGTGTAGGGGCGTGAAGGTGGGCATGTGGAGGGTGCAAGGGCAGTGTGGCGTGATGAAGGCTAAGGGGCTGTTGGTTTATGGAGAGTAGGGGTTTGTGAGTAGGGGTTGATTTGTTTATTATAAATCGGTCAATAGCTGCTATGTTTATGGTTCTGGTCGATGTGGGAGGGTGAAGGCAGTAATATGAAGGGCTTTAGCGTGAGTTGAGTGAAGGTTTATTTCTTGATGACGAGAAGAATATAACTCCTTATTAGGGTTATTGTGTCACTTTGTGGATTCGGTGTGAGAGCTTATGGCTGTGGTGCGTGAAAGAAATAGAGGCTTCTGAGTGTTAGTTGCTGTGGCGCTTAGCGTGAGTGGGTGACGTTGAATTGAGGGCTGATGAGGGTTAGTTGCTATGGTGTGCAGTGGCCGAGAGATAGGGTTAGGGACGTGGCTGTGTGGGGTTTCTGAAGGGTTGCGTTGTTGATGTGGTGTGTGGGTGATTATTGGTTGCTGCTCGTTAGGGGTTGCTAGGGCAAGGTTTGATGAAGATGGCTACTTGGGCGTGAAGATTGAGAACCAGTTTGTTTGAGTGGACAATGTTGCTCACGGTGTGAATGAGATGAGAGAGAGCTGAGCGTGGGGGCGGGAGAGAGATGAAGAGCTGGTTTATTCCAAGGGTTGTGTGTCTAGGGTTTTTTTAGAGAGAGGCGAGAGGTCGGAGCTGATGAGGGGTCAATGAGTGTTGTTCTTTTAGGGTTTCATGGTCGGCCAAGATGAGAAGCGAGATGATGCTGGCTAGCTGGGAACCGAGAGCTGCTAGGGTTATTTTCTTTGTTTGGTTTCTGAGAGAGAGAGAGGCGTTAGGAGATAGAGGAAGATGTCTAGGGTTTGTTGTTGTTTATATAGTGAAGGGTAGGGTTAAGGTTTCTGCATGGGTTTATTTAAAAGGAAAGAAATCAATTAATTTATATGTGTGTTTAATTTTAATTATTTAAGGCAAGAAGTTATTTAAATTAGGTGAGTAATTTATTTAATTTTGAAATTTAATTTAATTAGATTTAGTTTAATTTAATTTGTGAATTTAATTTAATTGGTAATTGGATTGGACTTTAATTTGATTTAGTTTAAATGGATTTTAATTTGATTTAGTTTAATTGGATTTTAATTAGCTATTTAATTTAATTTCAATTTAGTTATTTAATTTAATTTCAATTTAGTTATTTAATTTAGTTATTTAATTATTTTTAATTCAATTTAATTTGTGACATGTATTTTAAATGTTTTAATTATTTAATTTGTGAGATGTGTTTTAAATGTTTTAATTATTTAATTTGTGAGATGTGATTTAATGGGTTTGATGTGTTTTAAAATAGAGGTCCAACAAGCGAACCCAAAGCGAAACAAACGAGTTAAATCTGACAAAATGCTAATTTCCAACTTTACCCTTCCAACGTCCGTTTCCCGCGGCTTTCACAACTAAAGAGGTAGTGTCTCCATACGAGACTCATCATCGGGCTGATATGCAAAAATGCAATGCCTACAGTATCCCATCAAAATTTCTATAGCGGTGCCAAATTTTCTCCCGAAATTGCATACGACCGCGAATTTGCATGCTTATTTTTTTTCCATCGTGCTAATTGTTCACTTCTTTATTCCAAATACTCTAGTTTAAGTATTATTGATTGAGTCTTCGTCGTTGCTATTCCTGTTCGCATTTTGTTTCCACTTGTCCCATATATATTATTAGACATTTGTGTTTCACAAGCTTGAGGACTACATTTGGTTTGTATTCTTGGATTGAGTGTGATTCACATTTGAATTGAGGACGAACTCAAGAGTGGTAAAAGGCAGTGATTGTGAGCACAGTATCAGGTAAAAGCCAATAGAGTGCAAACACGAGTGGAGTGATATCATTCGAGTGTAAACACGTGAGATTGTGAGGATTTACATATTTACTTTACTTTCTTGTTATTTCTAATCTGTTTGTTTAGTGTTGAGATGGCAGGTCTAACCACTGATGAAAAGCTTGAGGCTTTGGATAGGAAATTTACAGATATGATGGAGAACATGAATACTGGTTTGGAGAGATTGACCAAGAGTGTAGAGAGTATTCAAACTGGTAGCGGTCCCAGAGCACCACCACCCCAGCATATACCACCACCTCAGAATGTACCACCAACTCATAATGTGCCACCTCGATGTGTACCACCACAATATGTACACCAGATAAAGAGGAAGCTGAAAATGAGTTTGATGATTCTGATGGTCTTGATGATGTGGAGGAGAGATTTCAGCCTGGGCATGATAGAAGGCCTAATAGGAGGTTTGATTGGAGGAATGATAGGAGGGATAGACGGTTTGATGATAGAAGTGCATTTGATGCCAGAAGAGGGGATTATGATAGAAGGGAATATGGTAGACGAGGAGATATATATGGTGATCTAGGTAGCATCAAGATCAAGATACCAACATTCCACGGCAAGAATGATCCTGAAGCTTATTTAGAATGGGAAAAGAAAATAGAATTGATTTTCAGCTGTCATCACTACTCAGACAAGAAGAAGATCAATCTGGCAGCAATTGAGTTTACCGATTATGCTAGGATTTGGTGGGATCAGCTTGTCTCTACTCAGAGGAGAAATTATGAGAGGCCGGTTCAGACATGGGCAGAACTTAGAGGTCTCATGAGAAAGAGATTTATACCCAGCCATTACTATAGGGAATTGTATCAGAAACTACAACATATGTATCAGGGGACCAAAAGTGTTGAGGACTATTACACAGAGATGGAAGTTGCCATGATCAGGGAAAATGTAGTTGAGGATGCAGAAGCTACTATGGCACGGTTTATAGGGGGCTTGAATAGAGAGATTGCAAACACGGTGGAGTTGCATCACTATGTTGATTTGGAGGATATGTTTCACATGGCTATCAAGGCAGAAAGGCAACTCAAGAAAAGGTTAACATCCAGATTTGGTACTCAGGCTACTTTTGCATGGAGGGGAAAATGGGTTCCGAATGAGAAGCGAGATAGAGGCTTTGACAAGCCTAAAGGCGAGTTCAGTGGAGGCTTTAATAAGCCTAGGACCGAACCTAGTGCCAAGGGTAAAGAGACTGCAGAACCGAGCAAAACTAAAACAAAACCTGAGGGTGCAGCTGCTAGAACTAAGGATGTCAAATGTTTCAAGTGTTTGGGCATGGGACACTATACTTCACAATTTCCCAATAGGCGTACCTTAGTGATTGATAAAAAGAGTGGAGAGGTGTACTCTACCGATAGTGAGGTCGAGGAGGAGATGCCAAAGTTGGAGGATGCTAGTGACCATGAGAGAGCTGCATACCCCCTGAATAACTTATCTTTAGTTGTCAAGCGTGTTTTGAGTGCTCATGTTGTAGAGGATGAGAGTGTGCAGCAGAGGGAGAACATATTTCATACTAGGTGCCGTGTGAATGGCAAGGGATGTAGTATGATCATAGATGGGGGCAGTTGTACTAATGTTGCTAGCACAGCTTTGATTGAGCGATTGGGGTTGAGTCGTTTGAGACACCCGAAGCCTTACAAGTTGCAATGGTTAAATGATTGTGGGGAAATAAGTGTGACAAAGCAGGTATTGTTGAGCTTTACCATTGGGCCATACACAAATGATGTCCTATGTGATGTGATACCGATGCATGCAGGACATATTCTTTTGGGCAGACCGTGGCAGTTTGATAAGAAGGTTATTCATGATGGGTTCAAGAACAAGTACTCTTTTCAGCATAAGGGAAACCCCATTACATTATACCCACTTACACCTGCACAAGTCCATGAAGATCAGGTTAAGTTGTAACTTGAACGTGACAAAGAGATAGCGAAGGGAAACACCAACTTGGGTGAGACTTGTGAGAGTGGTGTATCTGGTGAGAAAAATAAGGCCAAGGCCGTGGGAGTTCCCAAGAGGAGTGTGAGTGAACGTGAGTGGGAAACAAAAAGGAGAGTTAAAAAGAGTTTCTACATGGGTGAAGGTGAAGCGAGGAAAGCATTCAAGGCTAGCAAGCTCATGTCATTGTTAGTCTATAAGGAGCCTCATATTTATTTTACTAACTCTGACCATTTGCTTCCTGTGTCTATTTCATCTCTTTTGCAGGATTACAATGATGTACTGACAGAGGACATACCTAGTGGGCTTCCACCCATTAGAGGTATTGAGCACCAGATAGACTTCATACCTGGAGCAGTCATTCCTAACAGACCAGCTTATAGGAGCAATCCCGAGGAGACAAATGAGCTACAAAGGCAAGTACGCGAGTTGATGGACAAGGGGTATGTAAGGGAAAGCATGAGTCCTTGTGCAGTACCAGTGCTTCTAGTTCCTAAGAAAGATGGGACGTGGCGTATGTGCGTTGATTGCCGAGCTATCAATAATATTACGGTAAAGTATCGTCACCCCATTCCTAGACTAGATGACATGTTGGATGAATTGCATGGTTCCAAAATTTTTAGTAAGATTGATTTAAAGAGTGGATACCATCAAATTCGCATGAGAGAGGGAGATGAGTGGAAAACTGCATTTAAGACTAAGTATGGTTTGTATGAATGGTTAGTTATGCCATTTGGTATTTCAAACGCACCTAGCACATTTATGAGATTGATGAATCATGTTATGCGTGCATTTTTAGGTAAGTTTGTCGTGGTTTATTTTGATGACATCTTAGTTTACAGTAGAACAGTAGATGAGCATGTTATGCATTTGAAGCATGTTCTTGATGTGTTAAGGCAAGAAAAACTGTATGCTAACTTTGATAAGTGCACTTTTTGTATGGATAGAATTGTTTTCCTTGGATTTGTTGTGAGTGCAGATGGCATCGAGGTAGATTTAGAAAAGGTGAAGATAATTCAGGATTGGCCAACACCAACAACAGTGACAGAAGTCAGAAGTCAGAAGCTTCCATGGATTAGAAAGCTTCTACCGTAGATTTTTTAAAGACTCCAATAGTATTGCAGCACCATTGACTGAAGTAGTGAAGAAGATTGTTGGCTTCAAATGGGGTGAAGAGCAGGAGCGTGCATTCCAGGATCTGAAAATGAAGTTGTGCAGTGCATCAGTCTTGGCACTACCCAACTTTGAGAAGACATTTGAGATTGAGTGTGACGCATCCGTGATAGGCATTGGAGCAGTTCTTATGCAAGAAAAGCGACCAATAGCTTACTTTAGTGAGAAACTGAATGGAGCAGTTTTGAGGTACCCCACATATGACAAGGAGTTGTATGCGCTAGTGTGGCATTATTGTGGCCTCGAGAGTTTGTGATCCATACAGATCATGAATCATTGAAGCATCTGAAGGGCCAAGGTAAGCTGAACAAACGACACGCAAAATGGTTAGAGTTCGTTTAGACATTTCCATATGTAATCCGCTAGAAACAAGGTAAGGAAAATATTGTCGCTGATGCACTATCGCGAATGTATGCTTTACTTACTTCATTGAGTGCAAGAATGCTTGGGTTTGAATTTATTAAAGAACTTTATGCTAGTGATATTGACTTTAGTACTATCTATGCTGCATGTGCAAAGTCTGCTTTTAGTAAATTCTACCACCATGATGGGTTTCTGTTTAGGGAAAATAGATTATGCATTCCTGTATGTAGTATGCGTGAGTTGTTAGTGAGGGAAGCACATGGGGGAGGTTTAATGGGGCACTTTGGCATTGCCAAAACCTTAGGGGTATTGAGTGAACATTTTTATTGGCCTAAAATGCGGAGAGATATTAAGCGTTTGTGTGATAAATGCTTAACTTGTAAACAGGCTAAATCTCAGGTTATGCCTCATGGGTTGTATACACCATTGCCTATACCTAATGAGCCATGGGTAGATGTATCGATGGACTTTATCTTGGGTTTACCTAGGACTAAGAAATGTAGAGATTCCATCTTTGTAGTGGTTGATAGGTTCAGTAAGATGGCACACTTTATAGCATGTCATAAAACTGATGATGCCACTAACATTGATGACTTGTTCTTTAGAGAAGTAATACGATTCCATGGGATTCCACAGAGTATAGTTGTTGAGTTCCTAATTACGTCCCAAGAATCATCCAAAACAAGCATAAAATCACATGAACACATCAAGGAATAATGGCGGAAACATATACTCACAATGATTGGATTTGATGCATCAAAGAACACAAGTCTTTTTCGTTTCTCCTAGGCTCGGCAATGGCTTCCAAGTGCAGTGAGCTGTGCGGTTTTGATGGTTGAAGCACCTCCAAGATTCGGCCATGGTCATCACCATTGAAGCTCCAAGCTTCAAGCTTTTCCATGCTCACAAATTCGTTTCCCTATCACCATAATATAACCCATGTGTGTGCTAGCACTCTCATTTCTTCCTTAAATTCGGTCAAACCAAAGATTTTGTGAAGAAAATGCTCAAAACCGTGAGCAAGAGAGAGATGAGAGAAGGTTTCATTTTCAAAAACGTAAAACCCTAATGCTTGGAGAGAGAGAACCGAATTATATATTTGGGAGAGAGAGAAAAGTTAAATATATATCATTTATTTATTTTCTAAAAGCAAATAAAATAAATATATACCAAACTTTTCAAAAAGCAAAAAGTCAAAAGTAAAACATCAATCAATGTTTTCACTTTTACCCATCACTTTTACCTATCACATCAAGTCACTTTATTAAAGTGACAACACGTCATGTCACATCACTCAAAGTGACAAGTGATTTGACAATTGATGCGACTAGCGATTTGACGCTTGATGTGACTTGCGTGCCGCACTCGAATTCGAAATACGAATGCGCTCGCAATCACTCTCGGGCTCGGGTTCGCTAATTCCAAATTAACGAATTTTTCCGTCGCGTCGTAATTAAATGATTACGCCTAGCGAAATCACTATTCACGTCGCTAACGAATTAATTCAAAATTAATTCGTTCGCCCGAATTAAAATCTAATTTTAATTCCGCGCCGAAATCCAATTTCATATAATATATCGAATATATTATTTTATCCGATTAATTCTAAATTAATCGTTCTCTCTCTTTAATTAATATTTTATCCCAGATAAAATATCTTCGTAATAATCCCAGATTATTTTCTCTCTCTTCGAATTAATCCAGATTAATTCTATCTCTCTCTTCTAATTAATCCCAGATTAATAAAGTGCGAGTCATACATCATCGGTGAATCTTCGGGAAGCGACCCATGAGATCTCCGGATATGTTGGCAGTAAATACGGTTATCGGACTATCCGAACACGTAAGTACCTCGTACTACGTTTGTACCGATTTACAAGACAAGGTTGGCTTCTAGCAAAGCGCCATGCCTACCCAATTCTCCAGAAATATTCTTACAGGAATATATAGATCTGTATCAAGCGTAGTATACCGTAGTATTGTGTATATCGGCCCAGTATCGGATAGTCACGTGCTAGGGCTGGGGCTGGATAAGTGTCTGCCCCGTCCGAAGCACATGTCGGATGTCTGGTAACTAGTCTCTATAATCAGATATTCATGACCTGGTCATAATATCATGATTGGATGCGCATCACTCAAGAGCACTAGTACCGTATCCTGCGTGACATCATCTCCACTATGACTGAAGTGATACTTCCGTCTTGACATCACACCCAATACACTACGACTCTCTGATAAACCCAGAAGTGGTGTACGCAGAACCGGTTAAAGCCCTGTACCACCAAGACCAAAGTCTACCGATTATCATAAGTATTAGCGGTGCAAGTCTCAGGTTAAGACCAAATACACCTACCCTGATGTCGGACTCCCATAGACACATAGTCATAATACCAATGGGATTCCGAGGGGTCTATCCAGAGCGAAGCTGTTTCCCGTACCATCGGTGAAACACAACCTCCTATCGCACTTGCATAAGTATCCAATACTTAAATATATGAGAACTATGCCGTTGTGCCCTCACAACGCGCACAAGTGCAATACTAGCCTATTCCGCATTATCGATGTCAGTCTCGATAATACTACGACTAGGGATATTTAATGATTTATCCTACGTGGACTGATACTGTCTCATATCATTCTCCGTCCAGGAACAAATCATAGGGACCTCTCATCATATATATCTAAGGTGATCTAATCACAAATGATAAGAGTGCAATCTCCTTTGTCACATAGTTAATTTGTACAACAACACCATGATCTGTACAAATAGTGATGCTATGGGTCATATTATCCAACAATCTCCCACTTGGCACATAGCCAGTCACTCGAGTGTCTAACACCCGAACTATGTACGGTTGGCTCAAACTGCTGAGAAAAGGTTTTCGTCAGCGGATTTGCATGATTATCATCCGATGCGATTTACATGATCATCACATCGCCACGATGTATGATCCGAACGAATCAGATGAATATAGAAGTATATATTTGGATCGTCGATGAGACCTTTAATTCCTTAGTCTGTGCTGACGCCTAGCTCAGCCACTAACAGAACTATATCTAATCTAATTAGATTTATTATCGACCCAAATAGCTTCTATTGCTGCCTCAGCTGAAGCAATAATCCGTATTGTTGTTTATTCGGCAACAGAATCTTGCTCGGAAGATTTCCAGCTCACTGTTCCGTTATTCAAACTATATAGTACCGTTTGCGACTTTTTGTCGTCTTTATCAGTTATAGGAAACTTGCTACAGTGATCCCAGTCACTTCAAGTTCTCCTTCTCCATAGACTAAGACAGCATCCTTAGTTCTCTAAGATACTAATTGATGTTTTTAACATTAATCCAGTGACTATCACTCGGATTGCCCTGTTTGTGAATCCATATGCTCAAAGAGTATGATACACCAGGTGTTGTACATTTTCAATGTACGGTTTCTAGGAGAGTATTTCGAAAGCCAAGCTTTCGCCGATATTTATTTTATGGGAATATCATTTCCCAAATGACGTATTATCATTATTTTATAGGACAGCCACTGTCAGTGCGCTCCCACTAACCTTCTTATATATACACTAGAATTATTTTCGTTTTGAATTAAATCATACATCATTATGATTATATCAAAACGATAATTCCAAGAACCTAATGCTTGCTTCAATCCAATCATGGATCGAATAACAAGCATTATCCAAATGGATTTACCGTGGCAACAGGTAAAAGGTTGAATCGTAATCAACACAATGTTGATAACGATACCTTTCTGTTAAAGCCTTGCTTTATACGTTGGTATGTTGCCATCCATGTATGTCTTCCTAGAAGACTTTTAAGTACCATTAGGCACAATGCCTTGTGGTACATCAACTAGTATCCAAACTGGTTGATATACATGGAATCCATTTCGGATTATATGGCACTTTGCCATAATTGGGGAGTTGATATCTTGTATCACTTCCTCATACGTAGTCAGTTGGTATTCCTCAATAAGATTCACATCTTTATAAGGTTAGATCAGAAACCCATACCCCAGGTTTTTTCCGACTCTGTCCGACTTACGCGGTTCTTGTGTATTCGAAGATTAATGGTAATAGTCTCATCCTTGATGAACTATTTGTTCCATTAAGATTCGGTGCCTTGAACAGTATTACTCCGATTTCCATCAAGTTTTATACTATCCTCCACTTACCACTGCATATCGGTATTCCTATCAGGAAAAAACGTATGGTGAGCAACAATCTAATTGTTCTCATGTGAGGTGTATAAGTACAATACTTACGGTATCCCTAGGATGACCTACATTTGGCACTTATCCTATTTGGGTTTTAGTTTGGTATCATCCAAACATATGCCTAGCATACCCAAATTATCAGGAATGAGAAAACCGATTTCTTTCCCATTCATATCTAATATGTAATCTGTCAAACAGATTTTATGGAACCTTATTCAAAATAAGTTCTTGCACTGTTTAGCATATCCGTCGAAGGAAATGGTAGCTCAGAGCGACTCGTGATTAACCTTATCATGTCTAACAAAATTCGGTTAATCTGTTCGGACACACCATCAAACTGACGAGTTCCGGGAGGAGTCCTTATTTGAAAGAATATTATACTCTTTCAAATATATTAGAAACTTATTGTTTAAGTATTATTCATTACGGTCTTACCGTGAAAGTTTAATACTTTAGCCGATCTATTTGTCTATTTCGTGTCGAAACTCTAAAAGTTTCCGATTTGTGTTTCAAAAGAAACACATAACCATACGCGATGCCACATCCGTACAGGTCACGAAATATTCATATCCATATCTAGCCTAGCTAGACATGGGCCCACTTGCTTCACTATGAAGTAGGGCTAACAGATCGGTGGCATTTACACTTTTACCAAGTAAATAGTGTTTTAGGCACTTTGCCCAAATAGACTAGATTCGTAGACTTTATTTGAATGGAATCAAATCAGTCCTGGTATCCGCTCTTCAAAAGTGCGGATATACGATTCTTGTTTATCAGTGTCCCTGACAACTATGCCACAATTAAGTTTCTTAACTGATCAAATCAGTTGAGCTATTTATTTGTCATGTATATATTGAGATATTATTTATATTCAAAATATAAATCCTGTTATTCACATCTAATGTGTTTATCTCAATATCATCTTTATATAATGAAACACTTTAGTGTTCTAGAATATAAGGTACACCCGCAGCGGGTTATACGCGATATAGAGATAATGTTTCTAGTCAAACTAGCTACATTATAACAGTTTCTAAATTTAGTACTAACCGAAGGTAGTTCCTAAATTCAGATATCTACGGTTAAAACAGCGACTTTCGTCCCGTTTTCAATTCGCAGATAAATCTCAATTGAAGTTAGTATCTTGTTCAAAATAAAATGACATCAATATATATATTTTATGTACCACACTAAGTATCTAAAATCCAATTTTAATACTAGCTGTGAACATAATTATGACAAACATAATGGATTAAACACTTAAGTTATCATTACATGATCTTCCAAAGATTATGCTCTACTATTGCTTAACTCTGGGCTTAGGCATAATACGTTATTTTATCAAATAAAATAACTTATTATTTTTCCAGGACCATCCTGAAATTATTCCCAATTTGAAAATTAAAGTCGTTTAAATACATTTTCATCCAGGATTATGTCTTAAACACTAATCTTTCATTTTTTTATATTGATTCTAATAGTCCAACTATTTAATCAACGATTTGTGGTACTATTTATTATAATGATTATAATAGTCCAACTATATAATCAATATAATCTAAATTAATTAACCTCAATTACATTGATTACTATAGTCCAACTATAAAATCAACTGTAAACTGAATTAATTAATTCAAATATATTGATTAATATAATCCAATTATATATAATCAAATATAATACAGTCCAACTGATTATTAAAACAACATTTAAATATTAGTCCAACTAATTTTAATCTAACGACGAAATAATTTGAAGAGAATAAATAATTTGAATGAGTGCGTATGGCGAGTAATTGAACGAGTATTGCAAATTCAATTCTTGCCTCCCACTATTTTTCGGCGAGCCTCTAACCCTCTGTCGAGTACTCGGGAAAACCTGTTTCCTAGTGGGCTAGGATCCCGTTAAATATCACACAATCTTGACTTTGGACAACAAATTGTATGATAATTAACTAGGTAGATCTCGAAGATCAATTGGATCTCATCCAATTCCTAGATCCAGTAGGCGGATATCCAAATCCTAAACATATATCTTATATATGCCAATACATCCAATGTATTACCTAACATTTTTCCTCTGAATCAACTAAGCCTTGGCTTTGGCACAACAAACCTAGTGACCCCAGTCAAGCGTGACCCATTGACCATGGAAAGCTTCGTAATCAATGTCGATGGACAAGAAGTGGTCTTGACTTTGGCCAACAAACCACAACTTGGACAAGACACTGATATGGAACAAAGCCTTCGTGATTCAAACACATCTTCGACGGACAAGGGCTTGACTTTGGCCAACAACCCATGCCAATCTCGGATCTTGAGTAAGAATCACTCAATGGAAGGAAAAACGCATGATATTTGATGAGGGTTTTTCGCGTGCAAATTGGCTACCAATTTAATTATCTTTGTTAAGGTCTCATCATCATACAGCCTTAAACATGCATTCTAAACACATAATAAAGCGAGTATGAAAATAAAATAATAATGATATGCGGATGGATACTTTACATTGATCCTATATCAAATCTCTCATTTTCTCTCTCCAAAGCTAGCACATGTATTTACTTCTACCCGTTACACTACACTTCTAAAGAAACCTCATTTACATTGAGGGGAATAGGTGAGAAGAGAATACAAGGAGTATAGAGGTGATAAGGCTGGACACGCAGGTCCAATTTAATAAATCAAATTTATTAAAACAATTTCTAAAATTGCCCCACCCGACTAATATCCATCCGATATACATTATTCATGCATCACAACCATGTATTCATACAAGCATGTTATCAATCAGTCTAATCCAATTAATTAATCTGATAATTAGTGATCATCCAATGTTCAAACAACGATTTGATTTTTGCTCGAGTCAAACTCGTTTTGCGAATAAGTACTGAAAGTACGAATTCTTGAATTAAATTAAACTACAACATTAAATCCAATTTAACATGTATTTAATACTAATTCACTATTCAATTCCAAATTGAATATTACACTTTATTTAATGAACCTTTACGACTTAAATTCCAAATTTAATCGCAATGGGTCTCAAAGCCCAATTAACATCTAATGTTTATTTAATTAAAGTCCAATTGGCTTTTAATTAATTTCTTAAGGCGTGGACTTTTGGTCAACTCGGGTCAAACTGATAACCAAAATCCAATCCGGGAGTTACCCCATAAGCCTTTAAATTAATTTTGGCCCATTAGGCCCAATTAAATAATTAAGGTCCATTAAGTCATAATTGGACTTTATGGATGCGGTTTTGGGCCCAATTGGATCCAACCAAATTGGCCTAAACCTAACTTGGTACAACCAAGCCCAAAAGCCCAATTACAACCTATAAGGCCCAATTTCCAAAATAAGCCCAAATTAATTAACTTATAAAATTCCAAATTCCAAATTCCATAATTAATTAACCTAAGTGTAATGCACAATTGACCACCCAATTAATATTTCTAAAATATCAATTAGCATACTTTATCATGCATTTCTACATCAAATAATGTCCAACACAATTTATTAAAATCAAACCCATTTTACATGCTTTTGTTCTCGGTAATTAGGGGTTTTTCCAATCCGATTCGGTTTCAATCCAATTGAATCCACAATCATCATTTCCCAAATCAATTAAACTCATCTAATGAATCAAAATACAAAAAAACACAATGAATTTCATATCCAATTGAATTCGGCCAAGCCTACTTTAATTTGGGAAAATTGTTCCAATCAAAATTCAATCCAATCAAATTTCAATTCAACATTACCCACTTGTTTCAAGTCATCCAATGATCAAACAAACAAAAATTCACCAAGATATTAGGGTCTCAATTTTCGGCCAACATAAGCAATTTGGGGAAAATTGTTCCAAACTCATTTTCAACAAATTGATCCAATCAATCCTCAATTAAACATACTTTAAGCATTCTAAATCATCCAATTTCATCAAACATGCTCAAAATCAAGTTTACCCAATTTGTCATGCCCAAAATTTGGGGAAAAATGGATCCAACCAAATTTCATGAAATTGATCATGCACAACATCAATTCAACCTCATTCAAGCATACTATACTAAACAATTTAATCAATTGATGCTCAAATTGAGTTTACCCAATTTTGTCAACTTTGGCCTACACAAAAAATTGGGGAAATTTGTTCCAAACACAATTTCTTCAAATTGATCTAATCAATCATTAATTCCAACTCATTTAAGCATACTATAACAAACAATTTCATCAAAACATGCCCAAATTCGTTTTTACCCAATTTAACCCTAACTTTTTCATGCTTGTTCAAGGCTCAAGATACCATTGTTGAGTTCCTAATTAGGTCCCAAGAATCATCCAAAACAAGCATAAAATCGCATGAACACATCAAGGAATAATGGCGGAAACATATACTCACAATGATTGGATTTGATGCATCAAAGAACACAAGTCTTTTTCGTTTCTCCTAGGCTCGGCAATGGCTTCCAAGTGCAGTGAGCTGTGCGGTTTTGATGGTTGAAGCACCTCTAAGATTCGGACATGGTCATCATCATTGAAGCTCAAGCTTCAAGCTTTTCCATGCTCACAAATTCGTTTCCTTATCACCATAATATAACCCATCTGTGTGTGTGCTAGCACTCTCATTTCTTCCTTAAATTCGGTCAAACCAAAAGATTTTGTGAAGAAAATGCTCAAAACCGTGAGCAAGAGAGAGAAGAGAAGGTTTTATTTTCAAAAACGTAAAACCCTAATGCTTGGAGAGAGAGAAACTGAATTATATATTTGGGAGAGAGAGAAAAGTTAAATATATATCATTTATTTATTTTTTAAAAGCAAATAAAATAAATATATACCAAACTTTTCAAAAAGCAAAAAGTCAAAAGTAAAACATCAATCAATGTTTTCACTTTTACCCATCACTTTTACCTATCACATCAAGTCACTTTATTAAAGTGACAACACGTCATGTCACATCACTCAAAGTGACAAGTGATTTGACAATTGATGCGACTAGCGATTTGACGCTTGATGTGACTTGCGTGCCGCGCTCGAATTCGAAATACGAATGCGCTCGCAATCACTCTCGGGCTCGGGTTCGCTAATTCCAAATTAACGAATTTTTCCGTCGCGTCGTAATTAAATGATTACGCCTAGCGAAATCACTATTCACGTCGCTAACGAATTAATTCAAAATTAATTCGTTCGCCCGAATTAAAATCTAATTTTAATTCCGCGCCGAAATCCAATTTCATATAATATATCGAATATATTATTTTATCCGATTAATTCTAAATTAATCGTTCTCTCTCTTTAATTAATATTTTATCCCAGATAAAATATCTTCGTAATTAATCCCAGATTAATTTTCTCTCTCTTCGAATAATCCCAGATTAATTCTATCTCTCTCTAATTAATCCCAGATTAATAAAGTGCGAGTCATACATCATCGGTGAATCTTCGGGAAGCGACCCATGAGATCTCCGGATATGTTGACAGTAAATACGATTATCGGACTATCCGAACACGTAAGTACCTCGTACTACGTTTGTACCGATTTACAAGACAAGGTTGGCTTCTAGCAAAGCGTCATGCCTACCCAATTCTCCAGAAATATTCTTACAGGAATATATAGATCTGTATCAAGCGTAGTATACCGTAGTATTGTGTATATCGGCCCAGTATCGGATAGTCACGTGCTAGGGCTGGGGCTGGATAAGTGTCTGCCCCGTCCGAAGCACTTGTCGGATGTCTGGTAACTAGTCTCTATAATCAGATATTCATGACCTGGTCATAATATCATGATTGGATGCGCATCACTCAAGAGCACTAGTACCGTATCCTGCGTGACATCATCTCCACTATGACTGAAGTGATACTTCCGTCTTGACATCACACCCAATACACTACGACTCTCTGATAAACCCAGAAGTGGTGTACGCAGAACCGGTTAAAGCCCTGTACCACCAAGACCAAAGTCTACCGATTATCGTAAGTATTAGCGGTGTGCAAGTCTCAGGTTAATACCAAATACACCTACCCTGATGTCGGACTCCCATAGACACATAGTCATAATACCAATGGGATTCCGAGGGGTCTATCCAGAGCGAAGCTGTTTCCCGTACCATCGGTGAAAAACACAACCTCCTATCGCACTTGCATAAGTATCCAATACTTAAATATATGAGAACTATGCCGTTGTGCCCTCACAACGCGCACAAGTGCAATACTAGCCTATTCCGCATTATCGATGTCCTGTCTCGATAATACTACGACTAGGGATATTTAATGATTTATCCTACGTGGACTGATATTGTCTCATATCATTCTCCGTCCAGGAACAAATCATAGGGACCTCTCATCATTTATATATCTAAGGTGATCTAATCACAAATGATAAGAGTGCAATCTCCTTTGTCACATAGTTAATTTGTACAACAACACCATGATCTGTATAAATAGTGACGCTATGGGTCATATTATCCAACAATAGTTTCAGATCATGATGTCAAATTCCTTAGTCTCTTTTGGAAAGTTTTATGGGGTAAGTTGGGAACTAAACTTTTGTATTCTACTACTTGCCACCCCCAAACTGATGGCCAGACCGAGGTTGTTAATATGACTTTGACTCAGTTATTGCGTACTATTATTAATAAGAACTTAAAAACTTGGGAGGATTGTTTGCCTTTTGTTGAATTTGTATATAATCGTAGTATTCATTCATCTACATCTTACTCACCATTTGAATTTGTTTATGGTTTTCAGCCACTAACTCCATTAGATTTGTTACCTTTGCCTGTTGATGAACATGCGGAGCTAGATGGAAAAAGGAAAGCCGATTTGGTGAAGCATATACATGAGAAAGCAAGAGAGTAGATACAACGAAAGAATGAGCAATATGCTTCTCATGCTAATAAGGGAAGAAAACGTGTGGTATTTCAGCCTGGAGATTGGGTTTGGGTACACATGCGCAGGGAGAGATTTCCTGAACAACGTAAATCTAAGCTACAACCGATAGGGGATGGTCCATTTCAAGTCTTGGAACGAATTAATGACAATGCATACAAGCTGGATTTACAAGGTAAGTATAATGTGTCTGCTACATTTAATGTTTCTGACTTAACTCTTTTTGATGCAGGTACAGATTCGAGGTCGAATCCTTTTCAAGAGGGAGATGATGACATGATCCAGGCCGACAACAAAGCAAAAGACCCATTACAAGTACCAGAAGGGCCAATTACGAAACAGAGGACCAAAAGACTCAGAGAACCAATGGCGGGATTAGTTCAGAGTTTTATGGCCGATTGCAACAAACAAATAGAGACGCATGTGGGCTTCAATAGAGAGGGCCCAAAGCCACTTCACTTGGCCCAAATCAGCTTCAAAGGCCTTTGAAGACTTGAAGACTTTGGTATTTTGGTAATTTAGCCTTTAGGGGCATTGTTGTCTCTATGCCTTTAGGGTTTCTCTTTGTAACACTATTTAAGCTTTCTTTCTTTTTCATTTGAAGGGGGATCAACGAAATTTATAAAACTCAAAAGCTTAAAGCTTTGGCTATTGCCGAATTCTTGTAAGGGAGGGATTCCCCTTTTCAAGTTTGAATCGACTTATCTAAGTTTTGGCAAACTTAATGGCGTCTCCATTGCTAGCAAAACACTACAAGGATTCATCTTAAAGGTTCTCAAGGGCAAGTTCTTTGTGGGTCTTCTTCGTGGCCTTGGAAGGGTTTTGTTTCCACAAAATCAAATTCGCGGTTCTTGGGGTTCTGTCCATTGCTTGGGGTTTGCTTGGATTTCGAATCCAAGTGGGTTTCTTGTCACATTGTCGTGACAATATGAAGCCCGTATATATTGTCACGACAATGTCTTGTCATTGGCGCGACAATGAGACGTTGATTCAAAAAACCATGACTAAAAAGTATGTATTTTGGAAGCAAATCTTGGTTGCTTATATATAGAGCACGAAAATCATTCATTAAATATAACATTTTTCATATAGAAAGTTTTCTAGAGATCCAACAAATGTTGTGTTGTATCTCTAATTTTTGTTATATCCTAAAATGTATTTGTTCTACAACCATTAGAACACATAGTGAAGACAAATATTTCTCTAAGAAAGTGTTCTACACGCCTCAAAAAAACTAGATTCGCCATTGCATTCCCCAACAGTCATATTCAAAAACTATATCCCAGCAGAAACAACCTGTTAGCAATGGAAAGAAAGAACAGAAAGAAACCAGCAAAACACTCGTAGAAACTCAAACTACACGTTTATTCATTAAACCCAAAACATATAACCAATTGGTCATTACAATTAGAAAATTAAAAGAGATAATATGACAAGCAGCGAGCAAAGAAATGCCAATACTCAACAACAAAAGAAGTCAGAAACTATTACGATACCACACAATCCAGACACACAGACCATCAAGTGTACAATGGCAAATCAGTCCAGGCTCCAGAAACATGTCCATTTTCACACACATAAGCTCTGACAACAGGATCGCCATCATCATGGTACCCAAAAACCCTTCTCAAACAAAACGCAGAATGCAAGTCCCATGTCTCTTTACAGTTACAAAATGCACAATTGATGTCAATCTTACTCCTGTTCCCATCATTAATCGTCCTCCAAACACGAGTTCCTTTGAAGTTTTTAAAAATACCCCTAAAAAGCATGTAATTTCGCTTCTCTTCAATGTGAACACACCCAGGCCAATCACAAATGTATAAACAATCCCCTCTAAATCTACTGGCAAGCAATTTATTCCCCTGCTCACGACTCAAATTCCAAACCCCAGATGCCAAATGAGACCTCAATGATCTACATATTTTTATCCTCTTACAAGTCGAGAATTCACGACCCACTTTAACCTCAAACTTCTCGACATCCTCAACAATTCCATGTGAATCGGATTTATTGTAGACAGTATCATAATAGAGATCATCGAAAAGTGACCAAGAACAATCAGTACCAGAATTTAAATGGCTGGAGCAAGCATCAGTTGACGGAGTCGTCGACGTCGGTTGAATAGCAATCGTACTCGAAATTAGATAATCAGAGTCTGGACCCAGATCTCGCTCAAGGCCGATATCCGAATTCTCCAACAAAACGCCGGCGTGAAGGAGGCCAGGGCAGCAGACGGAGAGCTTGTGGAGGGACGACCAGCCGCCGGGAGGAAGGCCGGAATATGGGGAGATGAGATCGTCGACAAGGGCGGGAATGGTCTTGGAGCACTTGGTCTTCCAGCAGATGTGTCGAATGACACAAGAGAATTTGGTGCAGACGCAAGCTAGGCGGGCCCAGTTTCTGGGGTCGTCTTCCAGCTTGAAGAAGATGTTAAGGACGACGTCGTCTGGGAGCTTTGAGAACACCGTTTCCGTCATTCTAGATGGGAATAGAGTCGTTCGTTTCGTTATATATTTATTTATTTAAATGGTCCTTGCGACGATGTTTGCTTTGCTTAGATGTGGTGACAGACAGACTCGTGTCAACTTATACTTCGGCTGGTTTTGGAAATTTTGCTAACTTTACTCGACTTTCTATTTTATTTACTAAATTTGCACTTCCCTTCCGTGAGTTGTTAATTTTTGTCCCCATCCACGTAAGAATTATCAAGTCATTGTTTTTTTTTTTTTGTTTGCTTTTGGTAGGGATTTCAATTGGATTTAGGGGCGGTAGAAAAGCCAAAAGGCATATATGATTTTGTTGACGGTGGATTTTGGTCTCAGGGTAATATAGGAATATCACCTCCGAGGTAATCCTCCTTCAACTGTGAATTTGTTTGGTTATGGGGGACCAAAAGCAAACTTTAGCGGAAAACAAGAAAACACGCCAATCAGACAAGGTGATTTAACGTGGTTCGGTGGATTTTTGGGATCCGACCTACGTCCACGGAAAGAACAAGGTGGTGCTCTTTATTGCTCAAATACACTTCTCAGGCCTCTCTTTCGCTCTTACAGGTTGGAACTTTTACAATTCGAATTTTTCACTCTTGTGATGATTTTCAGATGTCCTTTTACACATGCCCTGCCCTCCTATTTATAATAACAGAATTTAGACTCCTTTTCCTACAAGGCTTCCTAGTTGAGCCAATCTCCTTTTCTTACAAGGTTTCCTAATTTCAAGTCACCTTTACTCCTTTTCTCCTATCAAAATACTAATTCCACCAGTTTTCCCGTGATAGTAGGATAATTTTGTCTCATTATCCGAAAAGATAGGGGGCTCTCTCTTCCTGAACACGCCTTGCTATCTGGTCGGCATGCATGAGGTTGGGGCTGGCGATCCTTCTATGCTGAGAGTGTCTTTCCCGCCCTCTTTAATGCTCGGTCATCCGAACAAAAGTGGTCGGTCTCTTCAGGATGTGGTCGGTCTGATAATGAAGTGGTCGGTCTGACCATGAAGTGGTCGGTCTGACCATGAAGTGGTCGGTCTGACCATGAAGTCAACCAGAGAAAGGAAATTACCCTTTTGCCTTTGTCATGCTGTTGTAAATATTGTAGTGCTTGAAAACACCATCAACATCTGTCCCCTAGTTCTCGGTTCCAACGAGTATGTGAGTTGGTGCCGGGAACTACATGAAGAGGGTGTGCTGATTGTCCCTGCAAGTAGTCGTCTCAGAATACAAAAAAGAATCTTTTTTGCCGTCTCATTCGTCTTTCCTTGAGACGCACAACCGTCATGTCTTCTTAAATGCCCATCAAATCAACTTTAGGGTTTCTTCTAACTTTCGACACTTGTCAAACATCCGCTGGGTTCCCGCTAAAACCGACGGCGATGTACACCCCAGTTGTGACTATAAGAGAACGAGGGTTTCACTGTTCCATTTTTTCGGCAATTTCTCCTTCTCTTCTGCAATTTCCCTTACAATCTTTTTAACTCCGTTTTCCCGGAACCCAATTGCTGTCTTTATTTTTTCTTTCATCGCCGAGCACCTAAGGAACGAGCATCTCCACAGCGAATAGCTTCTTGCTTTTGAGAAGAACAAGTAAGTCTTCTGAGTGATCTCTCTTCTCTTTGTTGTTTTTGTGATTTCGTTTGCTTGTTTTGCTTAGGTAGAGACTTGTAGTTTTGCTGGGTCTTTGCTTTTAGGGCACTTCTTTAGAGACTTTATGTTTAGTTTAGCACGGGTACCGTAGGTAGCTTCTCGTAGACTGATTCTCCCTCCTTCTCTGTTTTTCTGGGTGTCAGGGATGTCTGATGGTAATTCTTCTGAGAGGCCTGTCAAAATCTCAACTCCCCCTGCTGAAGAGCTTTCCTCGGGCTCAGGGGCGCCTAGTGTAGAAGATCTCGATACTACCCCCACTCCTTCCGAGGTCGAGAATGACTCCTATCATCAGAGGGTTCCTCGGAAGGACCCAGAGCCCGGGGAGCTTGGGTCGTCGGCTTTGGATATGAATCGTCCTTCTAAGATAACTGAGGATGACCTGGCGCTGTTGCGACAACGATACAGCATTCCAATAGATATTGCTCTTGAAGTTCCTGGCCCAATGGATCGTGCCAGTCAGCCTGACGAGGGCTCGGTGGCACTTCTTCCTATTTTCTTCGAGTGTGGGCTACGTCTGCCGATGCAGCGTTATTTTGCTTGGATGCTTGCTGAGATGGAGATTGCCCCTTGCCAATTAAGTTTGAATAGTTGGAGGATTGTGGCCGGTATATACGTGGTTTGGCATCGGGCAGGTTTGGGTGTCCCTTGCTTGGAAGAAGTGAAGAGGCTATATCGTTTGAAATCCAACCCAAAGACTCATTATGGTTGGTATTACCTCTCTGCCTATGACAGCTCGTCCAATCTCGTCCAGAAACTTCCTGACTCTAACAAGAATTTTAAGGACTTTTGGTTCTGGGCTACTGGGGATTGGGGTCGGGTCCTGAGATCGTTTGAGGAGGATGTCTCGGTTCCAGACGTCTTCCGGGCTGGAGGTTAGGAGTCTGACACCCATTTCATTTCTTTCTTTGTTCCCGTTCTCTAGTTTTTTTTAGGTTTTTAACTTCTCTGGTTCCTCCCAGCTTGTTGGCGAGATGCTCCCAAGGTTCTCGTCAAGTCCGGAGGCGGGTACATTGGGCTCGGAGGTATGCTGCTCATTGGAAGGAGTTGGTTAATGATGGGGCCTTTGTCGATTCGGGCCTTATTCGGGTTGCCCCTCCGGAGGCCTCGGGTCGGATTGGTGGAGGTCTGCTGGATGCTTTGTCTTCCTTGTTTGTTTGTTTTGATGTCTTTCTTCCTTGTTTTCTCTTCTGTTCATACGCTCTGGTTTTGACTTATTTTCTCTGCCCCTTTTTTTGTAGGCATGTCGAAGAGGCCGAAATTTCTCGAGAAGTTGGCCGGCACTGTGAAGAAGGCCGGTCATTCTGATGCTGAAGCTTCTCGGGCTCGGGTTGATCTTGCTGAGAACATATCTCCTGGACAAGTCCAAACGAGTGCTCGGGGACTACCCTCGCCTTCTGGTGGACAATCATCAGGATCCGCTCATCTGGCCAGTCCGCCGAAGCCTCCTAGGAAGAGGAGGCGTCAGTTGGGACCGAGGAGGCCGAGTTGGCCCAGGCGGGAGAGATCGAAGGAGCTGCTTTGGTCAAGGAAGAAAGACATTCGCAGGGGGAAGAAGTCCTCTGAAAGCTCCTCCAAGAAACGGAAGGGCCCTGTGGTTCTCGGGATGGATGACTTGGGAGAGGGCGTCCGGGAGGCTACTTCTCACCTATTGCCGGCTTTTAATGAACTGGCCGAGGTGGTTCCCCCGGAGGAGGTCTCGAGGTACGAGGATGTATCTC
>SKCR01000436.1:0-34170 GCA_019454045.1 Zanthoxylum bungeanum | reverse complement strand
ACTAGAATTATTTTCGTTTTGAATTAAATCATACATCATTATGATTATATCAAAACGGATAATTCGAGAACCTAATGCTTGCTTCAATCCAATCATGGATCGAATAACAAGCATTATCCAAATGGATTTACCGTGGCAACAGGTAAAAGGTTGAATCGAACGATGTACCTTTCCGTTAAAGCCTTGCTTTATACGTTGGTATGTTGCCATCCATGTATGTCTTCCTAGAAGACTTTAAGTACCATTAGGCACAATGCCTTGTGGTACATCAACTAGTATCCAAACTGGTTGATATACATGGAATCCATTTCGGATTATATGGCACTTTGCCATAATTGGGGAGTTGATCTTGTATCACTTCCTCATACGTATCAGTTGGTATTCTCAATAAGATTCACATCTTTATAAGGTTAGATCAGAAACCCATACCCCAGGTGTGTTTTCTACTCTGTCTGACTTACGTGGTTCTTGTGTATTCGAATATTAGTGGTAATAGTCTC
Organism: Zanthoxylum bungeanum; assembly: GCA_019454045.1. NCBI lineage: Eukaryota > Viridiplantae > Streptophyta > Magnoliopsida > Sapindales > Rutaceae > Zanthoxylum > Zanthoxylum bungeanum. The sequence continues at coordinate 33,670 of SKCR01000436.1, read as the reverse complement.
ATCCTTGATGAACTATTGGTGTTCCATTAAGATTTGGTGCCTTGAACAGTATTACTCCGATTTCCACGAGTTATACTATCCTCCCACTTACACTGCATATCGGTATTCCTATCAGGAAAAAGTATGTGAGCAACAATCTAATTGTTCTCTATTGCCTTTGTTTGTGAGGTGTATAAGTACAATACTTACGGTATCCCTAGGATGACCTACATTTGGCACTTACCTATTTGGGTTTTAGTTTGGTATCATCCAAACATATGCCTAGCATACCCAAATTATCAGGAATGAGAAACCCGGTTTCTTTCCCGTTCATATCTAATATGATATCTGTCAAACAGATTTTATGGAACCTTATTCAAAATAAGTTCTTGCACTGTTTAAAGCTTATCCGTCGAAGGAAATGGTAGCTCAGAGCGACTCGTGATTAACCTTATCATGTCTAACAAAATTCGGTTAATCTGTTCGGACACACCATCAAACTGACGTGTTCGGGAGGAGTCCTTATTTGAAAGAATATTATACTCTTTCAAATATACTAGAAACTTATTGTTTAAGTATTATTCATTACGGTCTTACCGTGACGGTTTAATACTTTAGCCGATCTATTTGTCTATTTCGTGTCGAAACTCTAAAAGTTTCCGATTTGTGTTTCAAAAAAGAAACACATAACCATACGCGATGCCACATCCGTACAGGTCACGAAATATTCATATCCATATCTAGCCTAGCTAGACATGGGCCCACTTGCTTCACTATGAAGTAGGGCTAACAGATCGGTGGCATTTACACTTTTACCAAGTAAATAGTGTTTTAGGCACTTTGCCCAAATAGACTAGATTCGTAGACTTTATTTGAATGGAATCAAATCAGTCCTGGTATCCGCTCTTCAAAAGTGCGGATATACGATTCTTGTTTATCAGTGTCCCTGACAACTATGCCACAATTAAGTTTCTTAACTGATCAAATCAGTTTGAGCTATTTATTTGTCATGTTATATATTGAGATATTATTTATATTCAAAATATAAATCCTGTTATTCACATCTAATGTGTTTATCTCAATATCATCTTTATATAATGAAACACTTTAGTGTTCTAGAATATAAAGGTACACCCGCAGCGGGTTATACGCGATATAGAGATAATGTTTCTAGTCAAACTAGCTACATTATAACAGTTTCTAAATTTAAGTACTAACCCGAAGGTAGTTCCTAAATTCAGATATCTACGGTTATAAAACAGCGACTTTCGTCCCGTTTTCAATTCGCAGATAAATCTCAATTGAAGTCAGTATCCTGTTCAAAATAGATTCTGAACATCAATATATATATTTATGTACCACACTAAGTATCTAAAATCCAATTTTAATACTAGCTGTGAACATAATTATGACAAACATAATGGATTAAGCACTTAAGTTATCATTACATGATCTTCCAAAGATTATGCTCTACTATTTGCTTAACTCTGGGCTTAGGCATAATACGTTATTTTATCAAATAAAATAACTTATTATTTTTCCAGGACCATCCTGAAATTTATTCCCAATTTGAAAATTAAAGTCGTTTAAATACATTTTCACCCAGGATTATGTCTTAAACACTAATCTTTCATTTTTATATCTTGATTCTAATAGTCCAACTATTTAATCAACGATTGTTGTGGTACTATTTATTATAATGATTATAATAGTCCAACTATATAATCAAATATAATCTAAATTAATTAACCTCAATTACATTGATTACTATAGTCCAACTTAAAATCAACTGTAAACTGAAATTAATTAATTCAAATATATTGATTAATATAATCCAATTATATATAATCAAATATAATACAGTCCAACTGATTATTAAAACAACAATTAAATATTAGTCCAACTAACATTTAATCTAACGACGAAATAATTTGAATGAGCGCGTATGGCGAGTAATTGAACGAGTATTGCAAATTCAATTCTTGCCTCCCACTATTTTTCGGCGAGCCTCTAACCCTCTGTCGAGTACTCGGGAAACCGTGTTTCCTAGTGGGCTAGGATCCCGTTAAATATCACACAATCTTGACTTTGGCCAACAAATTGTATGATAATTAACTAGGTAGATCTCGAAGATCAATTGGATCTCATCCAATTCCTAGATCCAGTAGGCGGATATCCAAATCCTAAACATATATCTTATATATGCCAATACATCCAATGTATTACCTAACCTTTTTCCTCTGAATCAACTAAGCCTTGGCTTTGGCACAACAAACCTAGTGATCCCAGTCAAGCGCGACCCATTGACCATGGAAAGCTTCGTAATCAATGTCGATGGACAAGAAGTGGTCTTGACTTTGGCCAACAAACCACAACTTGGACAAGACACTGATATGGAACAAAGCCTTCGTGATTCAAACACATCTTCGACGGACAAGGGCTTGACTTTGGCCAACAACCCATGCCAATCTCGGATCTTGAGTAAGAATCACTCAATGGAAGGAAAAACGCATGATATTTGATGAGGGTTTTTCGCGTGCAAATTGGCTACCAATTTAATTATCTTTGTTAAGGTCTCATCATCATACACCCTTAAACATGCATTCTAAACACATAATAAAGCGAGTATGAAAATAAAATAATAATGATATGCAGATGGATACTTTACATTGATCCTAGATCAAATCTCTCATTTTCTCTCTCCAAAGCTAGCACATGTATTTACTTCTACCCGTTACAACTACACTTCTAAAGAAACCTCATTTACATTGAGGGGAATAGGTGAGAAGAGAATACAAGGAGTATAGAGGTGATAAGGCTGGACACGCAGGTCCAATTTAATAAATCAAATTTATTACAACAATTTCCAAAATTGCCCCACCCGACTAATATCCATCGATCGATATACATTATTCATGCATCACAACCATGTATTCATACAAGCATGTTATCAATCAATCTAATCCAATTAATTAATCTGATAATTAGTGATCATCCAATGTTCAAACAACGATTTGATTTTTGCTCGAGTCAAACTCGTTTTGCGAATAAGTACTGAAATACGAATTCTTGAATTAAATTAAACTACAACATTAAATCCAATTTAACATGTATTTAATACTAATTCACTATTCAATTCCAAATTGAATATTACACTTTATTTAATGAACCTTTACGACTTAAATTCCAAATTTAATCGCAATGGGTCTCAAAGCCCAATTAACATCTAATGTTTATTTAATTAAAGTCCAATGGGCTTTTAATTAATTCTTAAGGCGTGGACTTTTGGTCAACTCGGGTCAAACTGATAACCAAAATCCAATCCGGGAGTTACCCCATAAGCCTTTAAATTAATTTTGGCCCATTAGGCCCAATTAAATAATTAAGGTCCATTAAGTCATAATTGGACTTTATGGATGCGGTTTTGGGCCCAATTGGATCCAACCAAATTGGCCTAAACCTAACTTGGAACAACCAAGCCCAAAAGCCCAATTACAACCTAAAGGCCCAATTTCCAAAATAAGCCCAATTAATTAACTTATAAAATTCCAAATTCCATAATTAATTAACCTAAGTGTAATACACAATTAATATCCAATTAACATTTCTAAAACATCAATTAGCCTAATTAATCATGCACTTTAACATTAAATAGTGTCCAACACAATTTATTAAAATCAAACCCATTTTACATGCTTTTGTTCTCGGTAATTAGGGGTTTTTCCAATCCGATTCGGTTTCAATCCAATTGAATCCACAATCATCATTTCCCAAATCAATTAAACTCATCTAATGAATCAAAATACAAAAAAAACACAATGAATTTCATATCCAATTGAATTCGGCCAAGCCTACTTTAATTTGGGAAAATTGTTCCAAATCAAAATTCAATCCAATCAAATTTCAATTCAACATTACCCACTTGTTTCAAGTCATCCAATGATCAAACAAACAAAAATTCACCAAGATATTAGGGTCTCAATTTTCGGCCAACATAAGCAATTTGGGGAAAATTGTTCCAAACTCATTTTCAACAATTGATCCAATCAATCCTCAATTAAACATACTTTAAGCATTCTAAATCATCCAATTTCATCAAACATGCTCAAAATCAAGTTTACCCAATTTGTCATGCCCAAAATTTGGGGAAAAATGGATCCAACCAAATTTCATGAAATTGATCATGCACAACATCAATTCAACCTCATTCAAGCATACTATACTAAACAATTTAATCAATTGATGCTCAAATTGAGTTTACCCAATTTTGTCAACTTTGGCCTACACAAAAAATTGGGGAAATTTGTTCCAAACACAATTTCTTCAAATTGATCTAATCAATCATTAATTCCACTCTCATTAAGCATACTATAACAAACAATTTCATCAAAACATGCCCAAATTCGTTTTACCCAATTTTAACCCTAATTTTTTCATGCTTGTTCAAGGCTCAAGATACCATTGTTGAGTTCCTAATTAGGTCCCAAGAATCATCCAAAACAAGCATAAAATCGCATGAACACATCAAGGAATAATGGCGGAAACAAATACTCACAATGATTGGTTTGAGATGCAAAGAACACAAGTCTTTTTCTGCTTCATCATGCTCGGTTTTGGCCATCTTGGAGCTACTGAACTGCACGGTGTTGGGGTGAAATCCTCAAAATTTCGGCCATTAAAGACCTCCATTAAAGCTCCAAGCTTTGAGATTCCAAGCTCACAAACTCACTTCCCTATCACCTTAATATAACCCATGTGTGTGTGCTAGCACCATATGTTCTTCCTGTTCTCATAGATTCGTCCATAAGCCAAAAATTGGAAGAAATCGGCTCAAAGCCGTGAGAGGAAGAAGGAGGGAAAAAGAGGAGATGAAAAACGTTAAGGAGAGAGAGAGAGAAAAAAGTCAATTAGGTTTTATATATTTAATTCCAAAATAATAATAATAACACCTTTTACCACTTTTCATCTCTATTAAAAAAAATTCCTTTTACTTTTCAAAAAAGCAAAAGTCAAAAGAAAAAAAGTGTTTTTCAATCATCTCACTGTTCACATCAAGTCACTTTAATAAAGTGACAAAATGTCATGTCACATCACTCAAAGTGACAAGTGATTTGACAATTGACGCGACTAGTGATTTGACACTTGATGTGACTTGCGTGCCGCGCTCGAATTCGAAATGCGAATGCGCTCGCAATCAATCTCGGGCTCGGGTTTGCTAATTCCAAATTAACGAATTTTCCGCCGCGTCGTAATTAAATGATTACGCCTAGCGAATTCACTATTCACGTCGCTAACAAATTAATTCTAAATTAATTTGTTCGCCCGAATTAAAATCCAATTTCAATTCCGCGTCGAAATCCAATTTCATATAATATATCAAATATATTATTTTTACCGATTAATTCCAAATTAATCGTTCTCTCTCTTTAAACGATATTTTATCCCAGATAAAATATCTCCGTAATTAATCCCAGATTAATTTTCTCTCTCATCGAATTAATCCCAGGTTAATTTTCTCTCTCTTCCAATTAATCCCAGATTAATTTTCTCTCTCATCGAATTAATCCCTGATTAATTTTCTCTCTTCAATTAATCCCAGATTAATTAAAGTACGAGTCATACGTCATCGGTGAATCTTCAGGAAGCGACCCATGAGATCTCTGGATATGTTGGCAGCAAATACGGTCGTCGGACTATCCGAACACGTAAGTACCTCGTACTACGTATACCGATTCACAAGACAAGGTTGGCTTCTAGCAAAGCGCCATGCCTACCCAATTCTCCAGAAATATTCTTACAGGAATATAGATCTGTATCAAGCATAGTATACCGTAGTATTGTGTATATCGGCCCAGTATCGGATAATCACGTGCTAGGGCTAGGGCTGGATAAGTGTCTGCCCCGTCCGAAGCAATGTCGGATATCTGGTAACTAGTCTCTATAATCAGATATTCATGACCTGGTCATAATATAATGATTGGATGCGCATCACTCAAGAGCACTAGTACCGTATCCTGCGTGACATCATCTCCACTATGACTGAAGTGATACTTCCGTCTTGACATCAACACCCAATACACTACGACTCTATGATAAACCCAGAAGTGGTGTACGCAGAACCGGTTAAAGCCCTGTACACCAAGACCAAAGTCTACCGATTATCGTAAGTATTAGCGGTGCAAGTCTCAGGTTAAGACCAAATACACCTACCCTGATGTCGGACTCCCATAGACACATAGTCATAATACCAATGGGATTCCGAGGGGTCTATCCAGAGCGAAGCTGTTTCCCGTACCATCGGTGAAACACAACCTCCTATCGCACTTGCATAAGTATCCAATACTTAAATATATGAGAACTATGTCGTTGTGCCCTCACAACGCGCACAAGTGCAATACTAGCCTATTCCGCATTATCGATGTCCTGTCTCGATAATACTACGACTAGGGATATTTAATGATTTATCCTACGTGGACTGATACTGTCTCATATCATTCTCCGTCCAGGAACAAATCATAGGGACCTCTCATCATTTATATATCTAAGGTGATCTAATCACAAATGATAAGAGTGCAATCTCCTTTGTCACATAGTTAATTTGTACAACAACACCATGATCGGTACAAATAGTGACGCTACGGGTCATATTATCCAACATCTTTCATCCTAAAATTCTCAAATTACCCAAAATCTAATATATTCATGAATTGGCCATTAAATAATATAATTAGTTTCTTATTCTATTATCCACATAAATGCAATCATTTACATGCCAATATCATTAGCAAAGTATCAATAAACTCAAAACTTCATATTTCAAATTTAGGTCAAGACTTCTTACCTCTCTTAGTTTGATTCTCTTCATTTTCCAAACTCTCAATTGTTGCTCATCTTCTTCCTTGCTTCATCTTCTCCTTTCTTCTTTCTTTTCTTTCTTTTCTTCTCTTCTTATTCTTCTTTTTCTTCTATTCTTCTTCTTCTTTTCTTATTCTCTTTCTCCCCCATGTTTTCTTCTCAATTCTCTTTTATAATTTGTGAAATTTTGAATAGTGTTCCCCTTATATACTAGAGGTTATTTGAAATTTGGATAGATGAAGAAAAGTGTAGAAAAGTTGAGAAACTTTGAGATCTTTCTACATAAGTCGGTGGCACTATTCACCCAGATTTTTGACTTGCATGTTTTGACCTATTTCTGATCAAAATTTTGAAAATTATTCAACTTAGAAGTTGTAGGTCTCGATTTCAGCTTTTCGGCGATATAAAATTAATAAAAACTGAGTTTTTATGAAAACTTTACGCCCCAAATAACATTGGCTATCCGAAGTGGAACATTATACAGTTTCGTATCGGAATTTCGAGGAATTTACCGATTGTCCCCAAAGTCATTTCATGATCACACATATGTTCAAACATAGTTTATATTATGTGACACTCATTCCATGATGCAACATTAGTCAAGATTCCTGATCGTTACATCGCGACACTAGGTTTGCGCGTCTCAACGCCCATGCAAACAGAGCCAGGCAGAGAGCTTGTTTTATTTCGCGTCGTGACACCATGGGTTGAGCATCGTGAATCGCTACTCAAGTATCGTGCACCCTCGTTTCCAGACCCAAAATAGAGATCATTCAAATGCTCAGCGTCCCGACACCAGCTCAAACGTGTCGCGACGCTAATCTATTTTCAAGGCCTAAAAAATCAATTCTCCATATCACTGCCCAAGGCAATTCCATCACCCCCATCTACACTTCAATATGTTAGAACATCATTCATCACAAACTATAATTCCCCAACACACCCACATATAATTTGCCAAGGGTTTATTTTGCCACCTCTGAACCTTTCAACATGACAAAACAAAATTCATATCTTAACATCAATCCAACACTTGAATAAACATCATTCAACAGTGGAAACACCAATAACCTGTTGGGTTTTTAAGGCATTCCCAAGATCAATTTAAGCAATGAAATAATGTGAATACAAGATGAAGTATAGTAGAAATATACTTACATCGAACGGATTTTGGATGCGTTGATAACAAAAAGTTTTTCCTTTAAGAAGTCTCCAAGCTTTGATTTGAGATTCCAAGCTCAAAGGTTGGTTTCCCTATCACCTTGAATGATTCCTTGTTTGCTAGCACCTGAAAAATTTTGAAAAAAAAATTTTCCTTTTGCCTTGTGAAGGATTCGGCCAAGAGAGAAAAATGGGGAGAGAGAGAGCTTTTCTATTTTTGTGTTTTGTTTTCTAAAAGCCTATTACCAAAAGTCTCACAAATATTGGTATATGCTTTTCCAAAAAGCAAAACAAACATTTGGAGGGAAAATGGCATTAATTGCTCTCAACTGCTCCCATCACTAAAAAAAGTGACTTGCATCACATCACTCAAAGTTGATGTGACTTCCATCACAAAAGGTGACTTGTGGGCCCCACTTTAATTCAAAATGCGATTGGCCCCGAAAAAATATTCCGGGCTGGGGTTCGTTAATTCTGTATTAATGAATTTCCCGTTGTGATGTAATTAAATCAAATTTAATTAAATAATTATGCCTAACAAAATTACTATTCACGTCGCTCGTGAATTAATTCTAAATTAATTCATTCGCCCGAATAAAAATCTAAATTTAATACGTGTCGAAATCTAATTTCGTTTTGTATATCGAATATATTATTTTATCGATTAATTCCAAATTAATCATTCTCTCTCTTCAAATAGTATTTTATCCTAGATAAAATATCTCCGCAATTAATCCTAGATTAATTATGTTCGAATCATACGTCATCGGTGAATCTTCGGGAAGCGACCCATGAGATCCCTAGATATGTCGGCAGTAAATCTGGTCGTCGGACTATCCGAACAAGTACGTACCTCGTACTACGTTTTTACCGATTTACGAGACATGGTTGGCTTCTAGGAAAGCACCGTGCCTACCCAATTCTCCAGAGATATTCTTAAAGGAATATTAATCTATGTCAGGCGTAGTATACGTAATATTACTTATTACGATCTAGTACCAGTTTTATATCCATGCGTGATCATCATCTCCATATGACTGAAGTGATACTTCCATCTTGACATCACACCCAATACACTACGATTCTCAATAAACCCAGAAGAGGCGTACACAGAACCTGTTAAAGTCCTGGACGACCAAAACCAAAGCGTATTGATTGTCGCAAGTACTAGCGATGCAAGTCTCAGGTTAAGACCAAATACACCTACCCTGATGCGGATTCCCATAGACACATATTCATACTACCAATGGGATTCCGCAGGGTCTATCCAGAGCGAAGCTGTTTCCGTACCATCGGTAAACACAACCTCCTATCACACTAGTCTATTCCGCATTATCGATGTCCAGTCTCGATAATACTACGACTAGGGATATTTAATGATTAAACCTTTATGGATTGATATTATCTCATATCTAATAATCTGGAACTAATCATGAGGACTTTTATCATTTATATATTTAATTAATCAAATTACAAAATGATAAAATACAATTTCTATTGTCACATAGTTAATTTGTACAAAAACCACAATGTATTTTACAAATAGTGACGCTATGGGTCATAATTGTCCAACAATCTCCCACTTGGCCTATAGCCAATCACGAAAGCATCTAGCACCTAAACTATGTACATGTCGCTCAAACTTTTGCTAAGGAATAACTTTCGTTAGTGGATCTGCAATGTTATCCTCTGAAGCGACCTTCTCGATCTTCACATCGCCACGATTTATGATCTTACGAATCAGATGGAAACGTCGAAGAACATGCTTGGATCGTTGATAAGACCGCGGTTCCTTAGCCTGCGCTATAGCCCCGTTATTGTCACAATACAATGGAACGGGCTCAGCTGCTAATGGAACTACTCCTAATCTAATTAGGAATTTACGGATCCAAACTGCCTCTTTTGCTGCTTCAGCTGCAAAAATGTACTCTGCTTCTGTTGTTGAATCGGTAACAATCTCTTGCTTGGAAGATTTTCAGCTTACTACTCCGTTATTCAAAAAAAAGATGTACCCGGATTGCGATTTACAGTCGTCTTTATCGGTTTGGAAACTTGCGTCAGTATACCCAGTTACCTCAAGTTTTCCATCTCCATAGATTAAGAAAGCATCCTTAGTTCGTCTAAGATACTTAAGGATATTCTTAACCGCCATCCAGTGACCATCATCTGGATCGACCTGATAGTGACTACACATGCTTAAAGCATATGAGACATCAGATCGCGTACATATCATGGCATACATGATCGATCCGACTGCCGAGGCGAACGAGATCCGACTCATGTTGTCTCTCTCATCTTGAGTTTTAGGACACATGTCCTTAGATAGAGTGACGCCATGTGACACTGGCAATAGTCCCCTCTTGGACTAATCAATGTTGAATCTCTTTAACACTTTGTCAATGTACGTGCTCTCGGAGAGTCCAAGTAGCTTTCTAGATCTATCCCGCTAGATCTTTATTCCCAGAATAAAGGCTGTTTCCCCCAGATCCTTCATGGAGAATTTTAATGAAAGCCAAGCTTTCACCGACGTTAACATGGGAATGTCATCGCCAATAGGCAATACATCATCAACGTAAAGGACAATGAATGTCAGTGCACTCCCACTAACCTTCTTATATACACGAGGATCATCCTCGTTTTGAACGAAATCATATTCTCTTATGATCTCATCAAAACGTTGGTTCCAAGAACGCGATGCTTGCTTCAATCCATAAATGGATCGATTTAACTTACAAACCTTGTTTGCAAGTCTTGGTATGAAAAAACCATCAGACTGTTGCATATAAATATCCTCCAAAAGGTTTCCGTTAAGGAAAGCGGTTTTGACGTCCATCTACCATATCTCGTAATCGAAATATATAGCAATAACAAGCATTATCCGAATGGATTTAATCATGGAAACAGGTGAAAAATTTTCGTCGTAATCGACACCATGTCGTTGACGATACCCTTTCGCTACAAGCCTAACTTTGTATGTTTTTACATTGCCATCCATGTCAGTCTTCTTCTTGAAGACCCATTTGCAACCAATAGGATTTACGCTTTCTGGTGCATCAACCAGTGTCTAAACTTGGTTGGTGTACATGGAATCCATTTCGGAATTCATGGCATCTTGCCATAAACCGAATTCGATACCTTGTATCGCTTCCTCATACGTAGCCGGCTCATCTTCCTCAAAAAGATTAATATCCAAAGGAGGTGAGATCAGAAACCCATACCTCTCAGGTTGTTTTCTGACTCTCTCCGACCTACGCGGTTCTTATCTATTCGAAGATTGTGGTACAGTCTCATCCCTGATGGACTGTTCATGTTCCGTTAAGGATTCTGTGCCAGGAACAGTATCACTCCGATTTTCATCGAGTTCTACTTTCCTCCCACTTATCATTGCATTTAGGAATTCCTTCTCAAGGAAAACCTCATGTAGAGCAACAAATACTTTGTTCTCTTGTGGGTGATAGAAGTAATATCCTTTGATTTCCCTAGGATATCCTATAAATAGGCATTTATCCGATTTGGATTTTAGTTTGGTACCTTCCAAACATTTGACGTATGCCCAGCAACCCCAAATCTCCAAGAATGAGAAACCCGGTTTCTTTCTTGTCCATATTTCATACGGATTCTGTTGAACAGACTTTGACGGAACCTTATTCAAAATAAGTATTGCATTTTTCAATGCATATCCCCAAAAGGAAATAGATAGCTCTGTGCGACTCATCCTAGACCTTACCATGTCTAACAAAGTTCGGTTTCTCCGTTCGGACACACCGTTTAATTACGGTGTCCCGGGAGGAGTCCACTGTGAAAGAATACCATATTTTTTTCAAGTATTCAAGAAACTCATTGCTTAAGTATTCGCCACCACGGTCCGACCGTAATGTCTTAATACTTTTACCGGTCTGTTTTTCTACTTCGTGTCGAAACTCTTTGAATTTCTCAAAGGTTTCCGACTTGTGTCTCATAAGATACACATAACCATAACGCGATGCATCATCTGTAATGGTTACGAAGTATTCATATCCACCTCTAGCCTGGCTAGACATGGGCCCACATACGTCACTATGAACGAGGGCTAACAGTTCAGTGGCACGTACACCTTTACCGTTAAAAGGTGATTTAGGGATTTTGCCTAACAAACAAGATTCGCAGACGTCAGATGAAATTGGATCAAATCCGTCCAAGTACCTGTTGGACAAAATGACCCATAGCGTCACTATTTGCACAGATCATTGTGTTGTTGTAGCAAATTAACTATGTGACAAGGAAATTGCACTCTCATCATTTGTGATTAGATCACCATAGATATATAAATGAAGAGAGGTCCCTGTGATTAGTTCCTGGACTGAGAATGATATGAGACAGTATCAGTCCCCGAAGGATTAATCATTAATATCCCTAGCCGGAGTATTATCGAGACTGGACATCGATAATGCGGAATAGGCTAGTATTGCACTTGTGTGTGTTGTGAGGGCACAACGGCATAGTTCTCATATATATAAGTATTGGATACTTATGCAAGTACGATAGGAGGTCGTGTTTCACCGATGGTACGGGAAACAGCTTCGCTCTGGATAGACCCCTCGGAATCCCATTGGTATTATGACTATGTGTCTATGGGAGGCCGAAATCAAGGTAGGTGTGTATAGTCTTAACCTGAGACTTGCATCGCTAATACTTGCGATAATCGGTAGACTTTGGTCTTGGTGGTACATGGCTTTAACCGGTTCTGCGTACACCACTTCTGGGTTTATCAGAGAGTCGTAGTGTATTGGGTGTGATGTCAAGACGGAAGTATCACTTCAGTCATATTAGAGATGATGTCACGCAGGATACGGTACTAGTGCTCTTGAGTGTTGCGCAACCAATCGAGATATTGTGACCAGGTCATGAATATCCGATTATAGAGACTATGTAACCAGGCATCCGATATGTGCTTCGGATGGGGTAGACACTTATCCAGCCCCAGCCCTAGCACGTGACTATCCGATACTGGGCCGATACACACAATACAATCGTATACTAAGCTTGATACAGATCTTAAATATTCTTAAATGGATATGTCCGGAGAATTGGGAAGACTTGGTGCTTTTCTAGGAGTCGACCTTGTCTCGTAAATCGGTAGAACGTATAACTTGGTACGTACGTGATTCGGATACTCCGACGACCGTATTTACTGCCAACTTATCCGGGGATCTCATGGGCCGCTTCCCGATAATCCACCGATGACGCACAACTCGCACTCTTGAATAATCTGGGATTATAATATAAGAGAGAGAAAATTAATCTAGGATTAATTACGGAGATATTTTATCTAGGATAAAATATCGTCTAGAGAGAGATAACAATTAATTTGGAATTAATCGGTAAATTAATATATTCGATATATTAAATGAAATTAGATTTCGACGCGGAATTAAAATTAGATTTTAATTCGGGCGAACGAATTAATTTAGAATTAATTCGTTAGCGACGTGAATAGTGAATTCGCTAGGCGTAATCATCTAATTACGATGCGACAGAAAAATCATTAATTTGGAATTAACGAACCCGAGCCCGAGTGTGATTGCGAGCGCATTCGTATTTCGAATTCGAGTGCGGCGACGCAAGTCACATCAAGCGTCAAATCAATCGTCACATCAAGCGTCAAATCAAAAGTCACTTTGAGTGATTGATGGATTGACTTGCATCACATCACTTTATTAAAGTGACATGTGAATAGTTGATGTAAGTTGGTGTAATAGTGTTTGGAGGGAAAAACTTTTACTTTTGATTTTATTTAAATCAATTAAGTAATTGGTTTTATTTATTTTTTCTTGGAAAATATATAAAGCTTTTTGGAAAAGCTTTTCATCAACCATTACACAAAATTCTTTCTCTCTCATTTCTCCTCTTCTCCTCACGCCAAAAGCATGAAATGCTCACTGTTTTTGAAGCCAATAATGGCGTGAGCTTTAGGGAAGCAATAGTGGTTTTTCATGGTGAGAAATCAAGTGCTAGCACACTTACGAGTCTTGCGAAGGTGGTAGGGAGGTTCGCCCATGAGCCGGGATCCGTTAGACGAGGCTTGGAGCTCCGTTTTCTCAGCTCAAATCTGAAAATTGGAGGCAGTGGACTGGTCAGTTTTGGCGTGAAGGGCAGTGGGCTTTTTGTTGGTTTCTATAATTAGTCCCAAAGAAAGATTAAGCCATAGAAATACAAATAACATACATGCAAAGCTAGAAACATGGCGGAATCATACTTACTAAGCTTTGTGACGAAAATGGTGAAGACAATCCTTGAGTCTTCAAGGTGGAAGTTTCGGCCAAGCAAGAAGATGGAGAGAAGCTTCAAATCTTCAAGTGTTCCAAGCTCCAAGGTTGTTTCCCTATCACCTCTTTTGATCCTTGCTTGTGCTAGCAAAAATGGAGAATGAAAAACAATTTTTCTGCCTTTGGTTTGAAGCTCACGGCGTGAGCAAGGGAGAGGAAGAGGGAGAGTATGACTTATCAATTTTTGTTCTCCTTTTTTTTTTTAAAACCGTGAGAGACAAATGAAAAGCAAATGAAATGATATCAAATACCAAATGAATTTTTTAATCAAAAACCGTGAAAGGTTTTTCCCTCCAAAGGAAAATTCATCATTTGCCATCATTATCTCACATTGAGAATAGAGACAATGTATCATCCCTTAAAGGTGACTAGATACATCCATCATCTATTCGTATCAAGTAATGAGATATCGCGATGTGATTTGCGGATTCCACCCGTTTCAAAATACGAATGTGTCCGCAAACACTTTCGGGCCCAAATTCGCTAATTCCGAATTAACGAATTTCCGTCGCGACGAGAATTAAATAATTACGCCTAGCGGAATTATTATTCAGATCGCTAACGAATTAATTCCAAATTAATTCTTTTGCCCGAATTAAAATCCGATTTTAATTCCGCGTCGAAATCTAATTTCGTTTAATAATATATCGAATATATTATTTTATCGATTAATTCCAAATTAATCGATCTCTCTCTCTCTCCTAATAAGGCATTTTATCCAAGATAAAGTTTCTCCGTAATTAATCCAAGATTAATAAAGTTCGAATCAAACATCATAGGTGAATCTTCAGGAAGCGACCCAAGAGATCTCCGGATATGTTGGCAGTAAATACGGTCGTTGGATAATCCAAACACGTACGTACCTCGTACTACGTTTTTACCGATTTACAAGACAAGGTTGGCTTCTAGCAAAGCGCCATGCCTACCCAATTCTCCAGAAATATTCTTACTGGAATATTTGATCTTTATCAAGCGTAGTATACCGTAGTATCGCGTACATCGATCCAGTATCGGATGATCACATGTTAGGCATGGGGCTGGAAATGTGTCTGCCCCGTACGAAACATATATCGGATATCAAACAACTAGTCTCTTTAAATCGGACAATCCTGACCTGGTCATATTGTCCCGACGGTTGCAACCTTTTATAGAGTACTAGTTCTGTATCCAGTGTGATTATCATCTCCATATGTCTGAAGTGATACTTCCATCTCGACATCACATCCAGTACACTACGATTCTCGATAAACCCAGAAGAGGCGTACACAGAACCGGTTAAAGCCCCGAACCACCACAACCAAAGTTTACTGATTGTCGCAAGTACTAGCGATGCAAGTCTCAGGTTAAGACCATATACACCTACCCTGATGCGGCCTCCCATAGACACGCAGACATACTACCAATGGGATTCCGCGGGGTCTGTCCAGAGCGAAGCTGTTTTCCGTACCATCGGTAAAACACAACCTCCTATCGCACTTGTATAAGTATCCAATACTTAAATATATGAGAACTATGTCATTGTGCCATCACAACTCGCACAAGTGTAATACTAATCTATTCCGCATTATCGATGTCCGATCTCGATAATACTCCGACTATGGATATTTAATGATTAAACCTTTTATATTGATACTGTCTCATATCATCTCAATACGGAACTAATCATATGGACTTTTGCCATTAATATATATTAAAGTAAATAAATTTCACAAAAGGGCAAAAGGCAATTTCATTATCACATAGTTAATTTTGTACAATAATACAATATCATTTACAAAACAGTGACGCTATGGGTCATAATGTCTAACAATCTCCCACTTCGCCTATAGCCAGTCACTCAAGCATCTAATACCTGAACTATGTATATGTCGTTCAAACACTTGCTGAAGAACAGCCTTCGTCAGCGGATCTGCAATGTTGTCATCCGATGCGACCTTCTCGACTTTTACATCGCCACGATGTATAATCTCCCGAATCAGATGGTAACGCCGAAGAACATGCTTGGATCGTTGATGAGACCTTGGTTCCTTAGCTTGTGCTATAGCCCCGTTATTATCACAATATAATGGCACGGGCTCAGCAGCTAACAGAACTACTCCTAATCCGATTAGGAATTTTCGGATCCAAACTGCCTCCTTTGCTGCTTCCGATGCAGCAATATACTCCGCTTCAGTTGTTGAATCGGTAACAGTATCTTGCTTGGAAGATTTCCAGCTCTCTGCTCCGTTATTCAAACAAAAAATGTACCCCGATTGAGACTTGAAGTCGTCCTTGTCGGTTTGGAAACTTGCATCGGTGTACCCAGACACCTCAAGTTCTCCCCTCCATAAATTAAGAAAGCATCATTAGTTCGTCTAAGATACTTAAGGATATTCTTAACAGCCATCCAGTGTCCTTCACCTGGATCGGCCTGATAGCGACTGCACATGCTCAAAGCATATGACACATCAGGTCGCGTACATATCATGGCATACATGATCGATCCGACTGCCGAGGCGAACGGTATCCGACTCATGTTATCTCTCTCTTCTTTAGTTTTAGGACACATGTCCTTAGACAGAAGGATACCACATGACATTGGCATCAATCCCTTCTTGGATTGATCCATGTTAAATCGCTTCAACACTTTGTCAATATATGTACTCTGGGAGAGTCCAAGCAGCTTTCTAGATCTATCCCGGTAGATCTTTATTCCCAGAATAAAGGCTGCTTCTCCCAGATCTTTCATGGAGAATTTTAATGAAAGCCAAGCTTTCACCGACGTTAGCATGGGAATGTCATTGCCTATAAGCAATACGTCGTCGACATAAAGGACAATAAAAGTCAGTGCTCTCCCACTAACCTTCTTGTATACACAAGGGTCATCATCGTTTTGAACGAAATCATATTCTTTTATGATCTCATCAAAACGCTGATTCCATGACCGTGATGCTTGCTTCAATCCATAAATGGATCGATTTAACTTACAAACCTTGTTTGCAAGTCTAGGTACGATAAAACCGTCAGGTTGTTGCATATAAACATCCTCCAAAAGGTTTCCGTTAAGGAAAGCGGTTTTAACGTCCATCTGCCATATCTCGTAATCGAAATATGCAGCTATTGCAAGCATTATCCGAATGGATTTAATCATGGCAACGGGTGAGAAAGTTTCGTCATAATCAATACCATATTGTTGACGATACCCCTTTGCTACAAGCCTACTTTGTACGTTTGTATGTTGCCATCCATTTCGGTCTTCTTCTTGAAGATCCATCTGCATCCATAGGCTTTACGCCTTCTGGTGCATCAACCAGTGTCCAAACTTGGTTGGCATACATGGAATCCATCTCGGACTTCATGGCATCTTGCCATAAAGCGGAATCAATATTCTGTATTGCTTCCTCATACGTAGTCGGTTCATTATCCTCAATAAGATTAATATCTACATGAGGGGAGATCAGGAACCCATACCTCTCAGGTACCTTCCTGACTCTCTCCGACCTACGCGGTCCTTGTGTATCTGAAGATTGTGGTACAGACTCATCCTGGATGGTTTGTTTATGTTCCGTCATTGATTCATTGCTAGGAACAGTATCACTACGATTTTCATCGAGCTCCACTTTCCTCCCACTTACCACCGCATCTAGGAATTCCTTCTCAAGGAAAAATGCATGTAGAGCAACAAACACTTTGTTCTCTTGTGGGTGATAGAAGTAATATCCTTTGGTTTCCTTAGGATATCCCACGAAAAGGCATTTATCTGATTTGGGTTCTAGTTTGGTACCTTCCAAACGTTTAACATATGCCCAGCATCCCCAAATCTTCAGGAAAGAGAAACCTGGTTCCCTTCCTGTCCATTTCTCATATGGAGTCTGTTCAACAGACTTTGACGGAACCTTATTCAAAATAAGTACCGCACTGGTTAATGCGTATCCCCAGAAGGATATTGGTAGCTCAGTCCGACTCATCATCGACCTTACCATGTCTAACAAGGTACGGTTTCTCCGTTCAGACACACCGTTTAATGGCGGTGTTCCAGGAGGAGTCCACTGTGAAAGAATACCATTTTCTTTCAAGTAATCTTGAAACTCATAACTTAAGTATTCGCCACCACGGTCTGACCGTAATGTCTTAATACTCTTTCCTGTTTGTTTTTCTACTTCGTGTCGAAACTCTTTGAATTTCTCAAAAGTTTCCGACTTGTGTCTCATTAGATACACATAACCATAACGAGATGCATCATCCGTAAAGGTTACGAAGTAATGATATCCACCTCTAGCCTGGCTAGACATGGGCCCACATACGTCGCTATGAACGAGGGCTAACAGTTATGTGGCACGTTCACCTTTACCACTAAAAGGTGTTTTAGGCATTTTGCCTAAAAGACAAGATTCGCAGACATCATATGAATTAAGATCAAATCCGTCCAAGTACCCACTCTTCGAAAGTGTGGATATGCGAGTCTTGTTTATGTGTCCTAGACGACAATGCCACATGTAAGCTTCATCTTTTAGATTACTCTTTTTGAGCCTTTTGTTTGTTATTTTAGGAGATCCATTTATATTCAAAATATAAAGGCCATTATTTGCAACAGCAGTGCAAATTTCTGCATCATTTTTATATAAATAACACCCAGTGTTTCTAAATACCCATGCTGGGTTAACAAAGATACAAATATGATATTCCTAGTCAAACTAGGTATATAATAACAGTTCAAAAGTTTAAGCATATGCCCCGAGGGCAATTCCAAAACAAAAGTCCCTACAGCCAAAACAGCAACTGAAGTTCCGTTTCCGACTCGTAGATCAACCTCCCCTGAAGTCAGCATCCTGCTATCCTGCAGATCCTGCAAATCAGTACATATATGAGCAGCACAACCAGAATCAAAAATCCAATTTTTAAAACTAGAAGTAGTCATATTTATCTCAATAACAAACATACCAGAGGCGAGTGCCTTGCCTGCCTTGATATCCTTTCTTTGTCCCTTGCCCATTCGGCAGTCACGTTTCCAGTGACCCTTCTTGCCGCAGTTGAGGCAGACATCTGAGATTTGTCCCTTGGCTTCCCAGAAGCTTTTGTCAACTTGCCTTTACCCTTTTTCTTATGTTCTTCTTCCTCACCCCTTCCAGTAGCTTTGGGCCCAGCCTTTGGCCTCTGAGAGGTCGATGTAAAGTGCGCCTCGCGCTTGCCCCCTTTTGGAGTTCTTTTTCAGACTCCTTCAAGATGGATAACAGCTCTCCAAGAGTGTCATCCGTATCCATCAACTTATAGTTGATTATGATTTGTCTCCAAGTATCAGGAAGTGACTGTAAGATCAAATCTATGGTCAGCTCAGCCTCCAAGACTATTCCCATATTGGCCAACTCATCAATATCGGCGATCATTTGAGCCCCGTGGGCCTCAACTGATGCGCCTTCAGTCATTCGGGCGCGGAAGAGTTTCTTCAACAACTCGTACCTTTCCATCCGCTTGTTGGATATCTAGTTAACGATAAAATGGGTACAGTCAAACTGTTACAAGAAAAAATAATAATGAATTAGTCCAACTAATTTTATTTAATTAAACGAAATAATTTTGAAAGACGCGTAAGGCTAAGTATTTGAATGAAATTGCAAATTCAATACTAGCCTCCCATTATTTTTATCAAGTCTCTAACCCTCTGTTGAGAACTCGGGAAATCCTATTTCCTAGTGGCTAGGATCCCGTTAAATAACACACAACCTTGACTTTGGCCAACAAGCTGTATGCTATTTAACTAGGTAGATCTCAAAGATCAATTGGATCCCATCCAATTCCTAGATCCGGTTAGGTGGACATCCAAGTCCAAAACATATGTATATTTATTTATGCCAATGTATCTAATACATTTTCCTAACCATATCCTCCGAACCATATAGGCCTTGGCTTTGGCACAACAAACTAATGATTCCGGTTAAGCGGACCCATTGACAAGGAAAGTTTCGTAATCAATGTCGTTGGACAAGAAGTGATCTTGACTTTGGCCAACAAATCACAACTTGGACAAGACACCGATGTGGAACAAAACTCTCATGATTCAAGTACATCCTCATTGACAAGGGTCTTGACTTTGGCCAACAAACCAATGCCAATTTTGGATCTTGAACAAGAATCATTTGTTAGAGTTCAAATCAAAGTCCCAAGATCAACAAATCATGCATAAAAACCGCATATGAACACATCAAAGGAGGTGCGGAATATACTCACATTGAATTTCGATTTGATGCTAGGAAGAACACAAGGTGCGTTAACCTCCTCCATTGAGCTCGGCAGTAGCTTTCCTTGACAGTGGGCTGTGCGGTTTGGACTGGTTTGGACTCCACCATTTTCGGCCATGCAAGACTCCATTGAAGCTCCAAGCTTCAAGCTTTCCAAGCTCAAAGAATCATATCACCTATGTATCACTCAAGGTGTGCTAGCACTTGTTCATCTTCCATTTTGCTTCTCAAATTTTCGGTGAAACCAGAAAAATGAAGAAGAAATCGGCTTGAAGCCGTGAGATGCAGAAGAAGAAAAAGAGAGGGAGAATGAGAGAAACCGTGAACTGCATGTTGGAGAGAGAGAGGACCGAATTATGTATGTAAAGGGAAAAGAAAAAGTAATATATATTTATTCATTTATTTTCCAAAAATAAATAAAACATATATATATTCCAAACCTTTTCATATTCCATCACTTTTACTTTTAACTTTAAGTCACATCACATTACTTTAATAAAGTGACATGTTGTCAAGTCACATCACTCAAAGTGACAATTGATTTGACGCATGATGTGACAAACGATTTGACGCTTGATGTGACTCGCGTGCCGCGCTCGAATTCGAAATGCGAATGCGCTCGCAATCACTCTCGGGCTCGGGTTCGCTAATTTCAAATTAACGAATTTTCCGTCGCGTCGTAATTAAGTGATTACGCCTAGCGAATTCACTATTCACGTCGCTAACGAATTAATTCTAAATTAATTCGTTCGCCCGAATTAAAATCTAATTTTAATTCCGCGTCGAAATCCAATTTCGATTAATATATCGAATATATTAATTTTATCGATTAATTCCAAATTAATCGTTCTCCCTCTTTAATTAATATTTTATCCCAGATAAAATATCTCCGCAATTAATCCCAGATTAATTTTCTCTCTCATCGAATTACCCAGATTAATTCTATCTCTCTCTTCTATTCTATTAATCCCAGATTAATCAAAGTGCGAGTAATACGTCATCGTGAATCTTCAGGAAGCGACCCATGAGATCTCCGGATATGTTGGCAGTAAATACGATCGTCGGACTGTCCGAACACGTAAGTACCTCGTACTACGTTTATATATCGATTTACAAGACAAGGTTTGGCTTCTAGCAAAGCGCCATGCCTACCCAATTCTCCAGAAATATTCTTACAGGAATATATAGATCTGTATCAACGTAGTATACCGTAGTATTGTGTTATCGCCCAGTATCGGATAATCACGTGCTAGGCCTGGGGCTGGAAGTGTCTGCCCCTACGAAGCACATGTCGGATGTCTGGTAACTAGTCTCTATAATCGGATTATACATGACCATTGTATAATATCCCCGATGGCCCACGCAGCAGCACTTAAGTGTTGGACAAAATGACCCATAGCGTCACTATTTGCACAGATCATTGTGTTGTGTGTCAAATTAACTATGTGACAAGGAAATTGCACTCTCATCATTTGTGATTAGATCACCATAGATATATAAATGAAGAGAGGTCCCTATGATTAGTTCCTGGATTGAGATGATATGAGACAGTATCAGTCCACAAAGGATTAATCATTAAATATCCCTAGCCGTAGTATTATCGAGACTGGACATCGATAATGCGGAATAGGCTAGTATTGCACTTGTGTGCGTTGTGAGGGCACAACGGCATAGTTCTCATATATATAAGTATTGGATACTTGTGCAAGTGCGATAGGAGGTCGTGTTTCACCGATGGTACGGGAAACAGCTTCGCTCTGGATAGACCCTTCGGAATCCCATTGGTATTATGACTAGGTGTCTATGGGAGGCCGAAATCAAGGTAGGTGTGTATAGTCTTAACCTGAGACTTACATCGCTAATACTTACGACAATCGGTAAACTTTGGTTTTGGTGGTGGGGGATCTTAACTGGTTCTGTGTTCACCTCTTCTGGGTTTATCAGGAATCGTAGTGTATTGGATGTGATGTCAAGACGGAAGTGTCACTCCAGTCATAATGGAGATGATGTCACGCAGGATACGGTATTAGTGCTCTTAAGTGATGCGCATCCAATCGTGATATTATGACCAGGTCATGAATATCCGATTATAGAGACTAGTTACCAGACATCCGATATGTGTTTCGGACGGGGCAGACACTTATCCAGCCCCAGCCCTAGCACGTGATTATCCGATACTGGGCCGATATGCACAATACATCGTATACTACGCTTGATACAGATCTTAATATTCTTTAATGGATATGTCCGGAGAATTAGGTAGACTTGGTGCTTTGCTAGGAGTCGACCTTGTCTCGTAAATCGGTAGAACGTAGTACTTGGTACGTACGTGATTCGGATACTCCGACGACCGTATTTACTGCCAGATTATCCGGGGATCTCATGGGTCGCTTCCCGATAATCCACCGATGACGCACAACTCGCACTCTTGAATAATCTGGGATTATACAAGAGAGAGAAAAATTAATCTAGGATTAATTACGGAGATATTTTATCTAAGATAAAATATCGTCTAGAGAGAGATAACGATTAATTTGGAATTAATCGGTAGATTAATATATTCGATATATTAAACGAAATTAGATTTCGACGCGGAATTAAAATTAGATTTTAATTCGGGCAAACGAGTTAATTTAGAATTAATTCGTTAGCGACGTAAATAATAATTTCGCTAGGCGCAATTATTTATTTAAATTCGATTTAATTAACGTCGCGACGTAAGCTCGGTATTTCGGAAATATCGAACCCGAACGCGTGAGTGCACGTGGGCCCACTTTCATTTGGAAACGTGTGGGGCCCACATGACACATGTCATATTATGCATTATTTTATTCTAATGCATTGCATGAAGATTGTGTACAATACACTCAATGGTCTTGCATGGAGTTTGAGTGTTTGACACTCTAAACCATTGCATGATTTGTGTCATAATTTATTATCAATTTAATAAATTTTATGGCATAAATATAAATTGATTTTTTGGTAAATCATTTTAACAAATAACACAACTTCAATCTCTCTCAAACTCTCTCCTCTCCTCACGCCAAAACAGAAGGTTTGCTCACTGGTTTTGAACCAGTTCAGGCGTGACTTTAGGGAAGCAAGGGTTGGGTTTTCATGGTGAAAACCGCAAGTGCTAGCACACTACGAGTCTTGCGAAGGTGGTAGGGAGGTTCGACCATGACCGGGATCCATCCAACGAAGCTAGGAGCTGCGTTTCTCATCTCAAAATTCTGTTTTTTGGAGGCAGTGGACTGCATGCAGTAAGCTTACAAAGGCAGTGCGTTTTTGGGCATGATTCGTCAAATCGACATAACCGATCAATGTAAGTATTCCGCTATCTTCATTGGTGTATTCACGCATGTTTTCATGTCTTGTTTGATCTTGGGACCTTAGAATAAACCAACAATGGCATCAAGAGCTAATGTTGCAAGCATGAAAAATGTAGGGCTTTAAAATTTGGGTAAATGTTTGTTGAGCATGATTTGAATAAATTGTTTGTTTGAGTATGTTATAACATGTTTAATTTCATTTTGGTTGGACTAATTTGATGAAAATTGATTTGGAATAATTTTCCCCAAAATATTGATGTTGGCCGAATGTAAAGTCATATTGGAGTTCTTGGAATTTTTTCATTGTTAATTCATTGGATGAGTTGTAATGGAGTAGGATGATGTTAATTTAAGATTGAATTGGATTTAATTTTAAATTGAACAAAAACCCTAAATTCCTTATGTTGGCCGAATCTACAATGCCCTTTAATGTCTTGGTAATTTTGATTTTATGAACATTGGATGTATATGAAATCATTCGGGAAGTTAATACGTTGTCGATTGTGTAAATAATCGGATTGAATTCAAATCGGACAAAATAACCTTCCTTGGCCGAGAGCATAAAGCATGTAAATGGGTTTGATTTTTCATTATGTGTGTTTGACATGTGATAATGAATTGAATATGATTAATAAGACTAATTTGGTGTTTTAAAAATGTTGATTTAGTTGATTAATCATATAATGCACTTTTGATAATGAAATTGTTAAATTGGATTTTTGGATTTAATTAATGGGCCTAATTTGGGAAATTGGATTTAAATGTTGTATTTGGGCCTATTGGGCTTGATTTATCAAGTTTGGTTTAGGCCAAGTGGATTGGATCCAATTGGGCCCAAAAACTTAACCATAAAGCCCAATTGCGACTAATGAACCTTTAATGTTCAATTGGGCCTAATGGGCCAAGATTGATTTATGGGCTTATGGGGTAAATCCCGGATTGGACTTTGTTATCGGTTTGACCCCGAGTTGACCAAATCCACGCCTTAAGAAATCAATCAAAAGCCCATTGGACTTTAATTGAATTGACGTTGGACGTTAATCGGTCTTTGAGACGCGTTACGATTAGATTTGGAATTTAAATCGTGAAAGGTTTATTAAATAAAAGTGTAATATTTAATTTGGAATTGAATAGTGAATTAGTATTAAATACATGTTAAATTAGATTTAATGATGTAGTTTAATTTAATTCATGAATTCGTACTTTAGTACTTATTCGCAAAAACGAGTTTGACTCGAACAAAATCAAATCGTTGTTTGAACATTGGATGATCACTTAATTATCAGATTAATTAATTTGATTATTGATTGATAGCATGCTTATGTGTGTGAATACGTGGTTGTGTTGAATGATAATGTATATCGGATGGATATTAGTCGGGTGGGCAATTTTAGAAATTGTTTGTAATAAATTCGATTTATTAAATTGGACCTGCGTGTCCAGCCTTATCACCTTCTTTCTCTTTGTATTCTCTTCTCACCTATTCCCCTCTATATATATGAGGTTTCTTTAGAAGTGTAGTGTAACGGGTAGAAGTAGTACAAGTGCTAGCTTGAGTGAGAAAGGGAGAGATTTGATCTAGGATCAATGTGTAAAGTATCCATCCGCATATCATTATTATTTTATTTCATACTCGCGCTTTATTATGTATTTAGAATGCATGTTTAAGGGTGTATGATGATGAGACCTTAACAAAGATAATTAAATTGGTAGCCAATTTGCACGCGAAAATCCCTCAATCTATATTAAGCAAATATCCTTCCATTGAATGATTCTTGTTCAAGATCCGAAGTTGGCATTGGTTTGTTTTTGACCAAAGTCAAGACCTTTGTCAATCAAGGATGTACTTGAATCATGAGAGTTTTGTTGCATATTGGTGTCTTGTCCAAATCGTGATTTTATTGGCCAAAGTCAAGGTCACTTTTTGTCCAATGACATTGATTACGAAACTTTCCTCGTCAATGGGTCCCCCTTACTGGAATCATTAGGTTTGTGTTTTGGCCAAAGCCAAGGCCTAGATGATTCGGAGGATATGGTTAGGAAAATGTATTGGATACATTGACATTATACAATATGTTTCGGACTTGGATGTCCACCTAACCGGATCTAGGAATTGGATGAGATCCAATTGATCTGTGAGATCTACCTAGTTAAATAGCATACGCTTTTTATTGGCCAAAGTCAGGGTTGTGTGTTATTTAATAGGATCCTAGCCCACTAGGAAACACGGTTTCCCGAGTACTCCACAGAGGGTTAGAGACTCGACGAAAAATAGTGGGAGGCAAGTATTGAATTTGCAACATTCGTTCGAATACTCGCTAAACACGCTCATTTTATTTTACTCGTCATATTAATCAAAAGTATTAGTTGGACTAATATTTTATGTTGTTTTTTAAAAAAAATATATATAGTTGGACTATATACAAACTCATTCAATATATAGTTGATTTTATAATTGGATTATAGTAATCAATATAATTGAATTAAAATGATAGTTGATTTTATAATTGGATTATAGTAATCAATATTAAAATTATAGTTGATTAAATAATTGGATTATTGTAATCATTATAATAAATAGTACCTTATTAAAATTGATTAAATAGTTGGACTATTGAAATCAAGAAAGAATTGAAAGGTTGAATATTTAAAATATATAACCTTGGATTAGATGTTTAAATGATTTAATTTTCAATTGGGAATTAATAATAGGTTAATTTATTTGATAAAAATAACTTATTATGACTAAGCCCATAATTAAGCAAATAGTAGAGCATAAAGTCTTTGGAAGATTTATGTGATGATAATTTAGTGCTTACTAATATACTTACAATAAATCTATCTTTAGATTTAAAAGTATTAAAATTGCAATTAATAATTCTTGGAGAATTAATTGACCATTTGTTGATAAATGACCCATAGCGTCACATTTGCACAATCATTGTGTTGTTGTAGCAAATTAACTATGTAATAAGGAAATTGCACTCTCATCAATTGTGATTAGATCACCATAGATTATAAATGAAGAGAGGTCCCTATGATTAGTACCTGGACTGAGAAATGATATGAGACAGTATCAGTCCCCGAAGGTTAATCATTAAATATCGCTAGCCGTAGTATTATCGAGACTGGACATCGATAATGCGGAATATACTAGTATTGCACTTGTGCGCGTTTGTGAGGCACAACGGCATAGTTCTCATATATATAAGTATTGGATACTTATGCAAGTGCGATAGGAGGTCGTGTTTCACGCGATGGTACGGGAAACAGCTTCGCTCTGGATAGACCCCCGGAATCCCATTGGTATTATGACTATGTGTCTATGGGAGGCCGAAATCGAGGTAGGTGTGTATAGTCTTAACCTGAGACTTGCATCGCTAATACTTGCGATAATCGATAAAAACTTGGTCTTGGTGGTAAGGGGCTTAACCGGTTCTGTGGTACACCACTTCTGGGTTTATCAGAGAGTCGTAGTGTATTGGTGTGTGATGTTAAGATGGAAGTGTCACTTCAGTCATTTGGAGATGATGTCACGCAGGATACGGTACTAGTGCTCTTGAGTGTTGCGCAACCAATCGGGATATTGTGACCAGGTCATGTATATCCGATTATAGAGACTATGTTACCAGACATCCGACATGTGTTTCGGACGGGGCAGACACTTATCCAGCCCCAGCCCTAGCACGTGATTATCCGATACTGGGCCGATATACACAATACTACGGTATACTACGCCTTGATACAGATCTATTATTCCTGTAAGAATTTTCTGGAGAATTGGGTAGGCATGGCGCTTTGCTAGAAGCCACCTGTCTTGTAAATCGATATAAACGTAGTCGAGGTACTTACGTGTTTCGGACAGTCCGACGATCGTATTTACTGCCAACATATCCGGAGATCTCATGGGTCGCTTCCTGAAGATTCACCGATGACGTTTACTCGCACTTTGATTAATCTGGGATTAATTAGAAGAGAGAGATAGAATAATCTGGGATTAATTCGATGAGAGAGAAAATTAATCTGGGATTAATGCAGAGATATTTTATCTCAGATAAAATATTAATTAAAGAGAGAGAACGATTAATTTGGAATTAATCGGTAAAATTAATATATTCGATATATTAATCGAAATTGGATTTTGACGCGGAATTAAAATTAGATTTTAATTCGGGCGAACGAATTAATTTAGAATTAATTCGTTAGCGACGTGAATAGTGATTTCGCTAGGCGTAATCATTTAATTGCGACGCGACGGAAAATTCGTTAATTTGGAATTAGCGAACCCGAGCCCGAGAGTGATTGCGAGCGCGTTCGCATTTCGAATTCGAACGCGGCACGCGAGTCACATCAAGCGTCAAATCGTTTGTCACATCATGCGTCAAATCAATTGTCACTTTGAGTGATGTGATATGACATGTTGTCACTTTATTAAAGTGACATGATGTGAATATAGAAAGGTGATTGTTGAAAGTTGATAGGACTTGGGTATATATATTTTATTCATTTACTTGGTAAATGGAATAAAGATATATGTATATAAAAATCATTTTCTCTCTCTTGGACTTTGTGTGGTTCACGGTTTTGGCAAAAACTTTGTGCCATTCACGTGACTCTTTGTTGTTTATGTATTTGGCCTATTTTTGAGACTAGATTCATGTGACACTCTCTCACTTTCTTTTGGTCTTCACGGCTTTAGGCAAAATGGAGCCAAAAACCTTCTATCTTCTCTCTCGGTCTTGGACCGTTTTTCTTCTTCTTCTTGTTCTGTTTTCTGCCGAAAATGGAGAAGCAAGATAATGATTTTTTGTTGCAAAAATCAAGTGCTAGCACACCTTGAGCATACTTAGGTGATAGGGAAGCTTCTTCTTGAGCAAGGAAGCTTGAAGCTTGGAGCTTCAATGGTGGTCTTCAATGGCCGAAAATGGTGGAGATCTACACGCCCAAAACCGAGCAGTCCACTGCATTTGGAAGCCATTGCCGAGCTTGGAGGGAGCTCAAAAACGCACCATTGTTCTTCATTCATCAAAACCGAATTCAATGTGAGTTGATTCCGCCACCTCCTTTGATGTGTTCTTATGTCGTTTTTATGCATTGTTTGTGATCTTGTGGACTTGATTAAACTCCAACAGTTTCCTCCTAATGCATCACATATAGACTTTAAACCTGGGATGATACAGTATCTTCCGACCTTTAATGGTTTGGAGAACGAGAATCCTTATGTGCACATTAGAGAGTTTGAAGAGGTCGTAGCAACCTTCCATGACCGGTTTGGAACCACTGACACAATTAGACTTAAGTTCTTCCCCTTTGCCCTTATGGACATAGCTAAAAGTTGGTTGTATTCCCTAAGACCTAGGTCAATAGAATCATTGAGCGAGATGACACATGCATTTTTCAACAAATACTTCCCACACCATAAGACTAATGCCTTGAAAAGACAAATCTCCACCTTCTCCCAAAGAGACAGTGAAACTCTTTATCAAACGTGGGAGAAGTTCAAAGAGATGTTAGCAAGTTGTCCTCACCAATGGTATGAGAGTTGGCGCTTGGTAAGTTATTTTTATGACGGTCTAACCCCTAGGAAGTGCCAATTCATGGAAACTATGTGTAATGGTCAGTCCGTCCGAAAGGACCCTGATGAAGCATTAGATTATTTGAATGACTTAGCTGAGAAATCTCACACTTGGACTAGACCTGATGCCATTGATGGTACTGATAGGGCACACCTCAATTCTTTTAGAGGCATAAATCACCTTAGGGAAGAAGATAATCTTAGAACACATTTTGAGCTATTAACCAGAGAGATAGAAGCCTTAAAAGCCAGAGACGGAAATACCATACATGCGGTAACCCAGTTAGAGCCTCAAGGGGTATGTTTTGTATGTAAGGGGGCTGATCATTTGGCCCAAGAGTGTCATGTATATGGTGAGATGATGGGAACATATGAGGAACAATGCAATGCATTAGAAATGTATAAAAAGCCTTATACACCGTATTCAGACACTTATAACCCTAATTGGCGGAACCATCCCAATTTTAGTTGGAGACATGAGTCTCAACAGTCAACTCAAGCACCACCACCTAGAGGTTACAGTGCCCCTCAGTATCACACACCTGCCATTTATAGGAATTCATTCGAGGATACTATGCAAGCATTTGTGGAGGCCCAAAACAAAACTAATCAAAAGTTTGAGTCACTGATAGCCCAAATGGTTGAAGAGAGTAAAAGATTAAAAGTAAAGTCTCCAAATTGACTAATGCCCTAAGTTTGATGAACCAGGAAAATTCCCATCTCAAGCTCAACCTAACCCACAAGGGCAACACATGGCACAGGCTGATCATGAGGGAGCCAATGTAAATGGTGTTAATGCTATAATCACAAGGAGTGGAAAGAAGGTAGAGATGCAAGACACTATAGGTGCCGCTAAGGATAATAGTGCACATACCCCTTAGGAAGATCAAATGACACATATCCCAATAAGATTACCCTTTCCTCAAGCTTTTAGGCCCACTACTAGAGATGCAGACCCAAACGATGAGATCCTAGAGCATCTTAAGCAACTAAAGATTAACCTTCCGTTGTTATATGTGATAAAAAAAAGTTCCCACATATGCAAAGGTTTTAAAGGATCTATGCACCATGAAGAGGAAACATCACGTGAAGAAAACCACATTTCTGACAGAGCAAGCCAATGCAGTGATTGAGAAAAAGGCCCCACCAAAATATAAAGATCTTGGCTGTCCCATTATCATTTGCCACATTGGCACATATGAGTTTGGTCAAGCTCTATTAGATTTAGGCGCGAGTGTTAATCTCATGTCATACTCCATCTATGTGCAGTTGGGGCTTGGAGAGATTAAGCCTACATCTATGGTTTTGCAGCTAGCTGACCGCTCTATCAGAACTCCACGGGGGGTAGTTGTGGATGTCTTACTCCAAATCGGCAACTTCTACTACCCAGTTGATTTTCTGATTCTAGACACCTAATATTTGGTAGACCATTCCTTGCCATAACCAATGCCCTTATTATCTGCAGGAATGGTCTCATGAAATTGTCATTCGGGAATATGACATTGGAATTGAATATTTTTCACATCGGGAAATAGCAACAGTATGATGATAAATGTCACCATACATACCTGATAGACACAATTGTGCCAGAAATAGTCCTCATTCAACATGATTCTAACCCTCCTGATCATCTTCTTTTTAATTCAATCATCTTAGATACTCTTGACTCCACTGAACCTCTTGATATCTCTACTGGCTATTCTATTTTGTAAGAACATGGAACAAGAGTGTGGCAGCCACAGTTTGAAGCTCTGCCAGGAGAAATGGAGAAACTGAAGCCTTTTATAGTTGAAACACCAACAGTTTAACTAAAGCCATTACCTGAAGGGCTTCGGCATGCGTTTCTTGGATCAGGAGATACCTTTCCTGTTATTATTTCATTAGAGATGAGTGCACCGCAGAGTAAGAAATTACTTGACATGTTAAGTGAGCATAAATCAGCACTTGGCTGGACCATATGAGACATTAAAGGTATCAGCTCCTTGATTTTCTCCCACAAGATTCACCTAGAAGAGGGAGATATTCCACGTAAAGACCCTCAATGTAGACTTAACCCTACTTTGAAATAAGTGGTGAAAAATGAAGTTATAAAGTTACTAGATGCATGTATTATATACCCAATTGCTGATAGTAAATTGGTTAGTCCTACGCAGGTTGGTCCCAAAAAGTCGGGTGTTACTATTGTGAAAAACGAGGAAGGAGAACTAGTTCCTACTAAGGTAGTCACAGGCTGGCGCATGTGCATAGATTACAGGAAGTTTAATGCAACCACTCGAAAAGACCATTTCTCGCTCCTTTTTATTGATCAGATTCTTGAGCGGGTAGCAGGTCACCCATTCTACTGCTTTCTAGATGGTTACTCAGGATACTACCAAATTGAGATCTCCTTAGAAGATCAAGAAAAAACCACATTCACCTGTCCGTTTGGCACTTATGTTTTTCGCCGCATGCCATTTGGTTTATGCAATGCTCCCGTCACTTTTCAGAGATGCATGCTGAGCATTTTTAGTGATATGATCGAGAAGTGTATGTAGGTGTTTATAGATGACTTAACAGTGTTTGGTGATTCCTTTGATGTATGTTTACTTAATCTGGAAGCAATGATAAGTCGATGTCAAGAAAAGAGACTCGTCTTGAATTGGGAAAAGTGTCATTTCATGGTCCCTTCTGTTGGAGTTTCTAGAGGTCCCAAGATCAAAACTCAAGCATGAATCATAAGCGAATACAACGACGAAAGTGCGGAATACTTACATCGAGTGGTTGAGAGGCGATTTGGCAACAAAAATGAACTGAAATTCTGCTCACTGCCCACTGCTCATGTGCGTGAACTGCAGCAGTTTGTGCTTCTGTTTTGCGCCATTTTGATCAAGAAAAACGAGCTCCAAGCTTCATCAAAACGTTCCATGCTCATGGGTATACTTCCCTTATCACCTTAGCATGATCCCGGAGTGTGCTAGCACTCTTGTTTTGCCACAAAACACACTTGCTTCCCTCCATTTTCTTTTATTTTGTTCGGCAGTTCACTGCCTCTTGAAACCAGAAAATGGCGTGAGAGAAGAGAGGAGAAGAAGAGGAGAGAGTGAGATACTTTCAATTTTCTTGTTGTCTTTTGTTTCTAAACCGTGAGTCAAAGAAAAGAAAAGCTCATAATGATGCATGCTATACCAAATGAATTTTTTTAGATAAAAAACTCTCCAAAAACGTGTAAAGCTTATTCCCTCCCAAAAATTCATTAAATGCCATCATTATCTCACATTGAGAATAAGACAAATGTATCATCCCATAAAGGTGACTAGATACATCCACATCTATTCGTGTCAAGTAATGAGATATCGCGATGTGATTTGCGGATTCAACCCGTTTCAAAATACGAATGTGTCCGCAAACACTTTCGGGCTCGGTTTCGCTAATTCCGAATTAACGCATTTCCATCGCGACGAGAATTAAATAATTTCGCCTAGCGAAATTACTATTCACGTCGCTAACGAATTAATTCTAAATTAATTCGCTCGCCCGAATTAAAATCTAATTTTAATTCCGCGTCGAAATCTAATTTCGTTTAATATATCAAATATATTAATTCCTCGATTAATTCCAATCAATGTTTCTCTCTCTTCAATTGATATTTTTATCCTAGATAAAGTGTCTCCGAAATTAATCCCAGATTAATCTCTCTCTCATCATATTAATCCTAGATTAATATAAGTGCCAGTCATACGTCATCGGTGAATCTTTGGGAAGCGACCCATGAGATCCCCGGATATGTTGGCAGTCAAATTGGTGATCGGACTATCCGAACACGTGAGTACCAAGTACTACGTTCTACCGATTTACAAGACAAGGTTGGCTTCTAGCAAAGCACCAAGTCACCTAATTCTCCGTCATATTCTTATAAGAATATTAAGATCTGTATCAAGCGTAGTATACCATTGTATTGTGTATATCGGCCCAGTATCGGATAGTCACGTGCTAGGCCTAGGGCTGGATAAGTGTCTGCCGCGTACGAAGCACATGTCGGATGTCTGGTAACTAGTCTCTATAATCGGATATACATGACCTTGTCATAATATTCCGATGGCCGCCAGCACTTAAGAGCACTAATACCGTATCCAGTGTGACATCATCTCCACTATGACTGGAGTGATACTTCCGTCTTGACATCACATCCAATACACTACGACTCTCTGATAAACCCAAAAGTGGTGTACGCAGAACCGGTTAAAGCCTGTACCACCAAGACCAAAGTCT
>SKCR01000435.1:0-35702 GCA_019454045.1 Zanthoxylum bungeanum | reverse complement strand
ACATATTATAGAAACCAACAGAGTTGAAAGACATGGTTATATTGATTTAAGATTCAATCGGATTGACATCGGAATCGAATATAAAAACCCTCAAAATGCTGTGAGCTTCTAAGTATGAAATGAGATGATTTTTTGTTTCAATAATGTTGGACATGTGTTGAACAATTAAAGCATGATTAATTGATTAAATTGATTTTTTGGAAATGTTAATTTAGATAATTAATTAATGTAATACACTTTAATTAATTAAATTATGAAATTTGGAATTTTAAAATTTAATTAGTTGGCTTAATTTAGAATTGGGCTAAAAATGTTGTATTTGGGCCTAATGGGCTTGGTTGGGCCAAGTTGGTTTAGGTCATTGGATTGGATCCAAATTGGGCCTAAATCATTCCATTAAGTCCAAATATGACAAATGGGCCTTTATTGGGCCTTATGGGCCGAAATTGGTTTCTTGGCAAATATGGTGATTCCTTAATTGGGCTTTGGTATTTGAGTTTGACCCTATTGACCAAAGTCTATGCCTTAAGAAATTAATTGAAAGCCCATTGGACTTTAATTAAATAACATTGGATGTTAATTGGGCTTTGAGACCCATTTAGATTAGATTTGGAATCTATGTCTTAAAGGCGCATTAAAAAATGTAGTTATTTAATTTGGATTTAATTATAGAATTAGTATTGAATACGAATTAAATTAGATTTAAATTGTAGTTCGATATAATTCAAGAATTCGTACTTTGAGTACTTATTCTTAAACGAGTTGGACTCGCGCAAAATCAAATCGTTGTATGAACATTGGATGATCACTTAATTCAAAGATTAATTAATTAGATTAGATTGATTGAATAACATGCTTTGTGTGAATACATGGATGTGTTGAATGAATAATGTATATAAGATGGATATTAGAAGGGAAAGGGAAATTTTGGAAATTGTTGTAAATTTAGAATTTATTAAATTGGACATCCGTGTCCAGCCTTATCTCTCTTGATTCTTTGTAATTCTCTTCTCACCTAATTCCCCTCAATGTTAATGAGGTTTCTTTAATTGTATTATGTAATTGGGTAGAAGTAAGAATAGTGCTAGCTGGGGAGAGGAAATGGAGTGATTTGTTCTAGGAACAATTTGTGAGATATACATCCGCATATCATTATTAATTTATTTACGCGCCTTATTATGCTTTTAGAATTCATGCTTAAGGGTGTATGATGAGACCTATCAAAGATAATAAATTGGTTGCCAATTTACGTGAAAAACCCTCAACAAATATTAAGCGTTTTCCTTGCATTGAGTGATTCTTACTCAAAATCCAAGATTGGCACTGATTTGTTGGCCAAAGTCAAGACCTTTATCCATCGCGGATGTGTTTAATTCATGAAAGCTTTGTTCCATATCGTATGTCTTGTCCAAGTTGTGATTTTTTGGCCAAAGTCAAGATTACTTCATGTCCATCGACATCGATTACGAAGCTTTCCAAAGACAATGGGTTTCGCTTAACTGGAATCATTAAACTTGTTGTGCCAAAGCCAAGGCTTAGTTGATTCAGAGGAAAAAGGTTAGGAATATATATTGGATATATTCCCATATATATTGTATATATATTTCGGACTTGGAGGTCCACCTACCGGATCTAGGAATTGGATGAGATCCAATTGATCTTAGTGATCTACATAGTTAAATATCATATAGCTTGTTGGCCAAAGTCAAGGTTGTGTGTTATTTAATGGGATCCTAGCCCACTAGGAAACTAGGTTTCCCGAGTACTCAACAGAGGGTTAGAGATGTTGGTTTCTATTACCAAGCCCCAAGATCAACAAGAGCAAACAAAATATATATATATATGAATGAACAATATTGAAGTATGGCGGAATCATACTCACAAAAATCGGAATGCGGATGCGTTGATGAAATGAAAACTTCTCCTTTGTGCAGTGATGAATTCGGCCAAGGTGGAAAGTGCAGCTCCAAGCTTTGTTTGATCCTCCCAAGCTCAAGGATTAGTTTCCCATAACACCTTTGTATGATCCCTTGAAGGTGCTAGCCTTTGTTGTGATTTTGAATGCACAACTTCTTCAAATCTTGCCACAAAAATGAAGAAATGGAGAGCCCAAAATTGCATGTAGTTTCGGCAATATGAGAGAGAGGAGAGTTCTATGATTTTTGTTACAAAAAATCAATTTATATTTATGCCATAATATTTATTAAATTAATAATAAACTTATGACACAAATCATGCAATGGCTTAGAGTGTCAAACACTCAATTTCCATGCAAAACCATTGAGTGCATTGTACACTATCTCCATGCAATGCATTAGAGTTAAATAATGCATAATATGACATGTGTCATGTGGGCCCCACACGTTTCCAAATGAAAGTGGGCCCACGTGCACTCAATTGGATCTCATCCAATTCCTAGATCCGGTAGGTGGACCTCCAAGTCCGAAATATATATACAATATATATGGGAATATATCCAATATATATTCCTAACCTTTTTCCTCTGAATCAACTAAGCCTTGGCTTTGGCACAACAAGTTTAATGATTCCAGTTAAGCGAAACCCATTGTCTTTGGAAAGCTTCGTAATCGATGTCGATGGACATGAAGTAATCTTGACTTTGGCCAACAAATCACAACTTGGACAAGACATACGATATGGAACAAAGCTTTCATGAATTAAACACATCCGCGATGGATAAAGGTCTTGACTTTGGCCAACAAATCAGTGCCAATCTTGGATTTTGAGTAAGAATCACTCAATGCAAGGAAAATGCTTAATATTTGTTGAGGGTTTTTCACGTAAATTGGCAACCAATTTATTATCTTTGATAGGTCTCATCATACACCCTTAAGCATGCATTCTAAAAGCATAATAAGCCGCGTAAATAAATTAATAATGATATGCGGATGTATATCTCACAAATTGTTCCTAGAACAAATCACTCCCTTTCCTCTCCCCGCTAGCACTATTCTACTCTTACCCAATTACATAATACAAAGAGAAACCTCATTTACATTGAGGGGAATTAGGTGAGAAGAGAATACAAAGAGACAATAAGAGAAAGGCTGGACACGCAGGTCCAATTTATAAATTCTAAATTTAAAATAATAATTCTAAAATTACCCTTCCCTTCTAATATCCATCCGATATACACTATTCATACATCACATCCACATTCATTCATTCAAGGCATGTTATACAACCAATCAAATCCAATTAATTAGTCTTTAATTAGGTGACAATACAATGTTCAAACAATTGTTTGCATTTGCGCGAGTCCAACTCAATTTGAGAATAAACACTTATAGTATGAATTCACGAATTATATCAAACTACTCGTTAAATCCAATTTAAGTCGTATTCAATACTAATCCTATTATTTAATTCTAAATTAAATATTTACACTTTTATTGTGCTTTTATAACTTAGATTCCAAATCTAATACAATCGGGTCTCAAAGCCCAACTAACATCTAATGTCCGTTTAATTAAAGTCCGATGGGCTTTCAATTGATTTCTTTAGGCTTGGGTTTTGGTCAATGTATGGGTCAAACCCAATTACCAAGCCCAATAAGGAATCACCCTCATATGCCATAGAATCAATATCAAGCCCATAAGGCCCAATTAAACATAAAAGCCCATTTATTATATTTGGGCTTAAATGGTGTGATTTAGGCCCATTTTGGATCCAATCCAAATGGTCCAAATCTACTTGGCCCAACCAAGCCCATTTTGTCCAAATATAATAGTTTTAAGCCCAATTCAAAATTAAGCCCAACTAACCAAATTTTAAAATTCCAAATTTTATAACTTAATTAATTAAAGTGTATTATCATGATTAATTCTTTAAATCAATATTCCCAAAATATCAAATTAATCCATTAATCATATTTTTATCTTAAATATATGTCCAACATTATTTAATCAAAAAATCAAGTCCCTAATCCTCCATCAAGCATTCGGCCAAGGTGATTAAAATGGTTCCGATTTCGTTTTCAATCCAATCGAGTTACAAATCATCATTCCATTTTGTTTCAAGTCATCTAATGTCTTAAAATTAAAAAATCATCTAGTCCATATGCTTGCATGTATTCGGCCAAGCCTCATTGGGGTGGAAAAATTAATCCAATTTATTTTCCATGAAATTGATGATGTATAATCTAAATAACATATATCTAAGCATATTTAATCAAGCAAACTCATCAATCATGCTTCATACAATTTTCCCCAAATAACATCCTAATATATTTGCATGCTCTTTAAGCTCTGATACCATTGTTGGTTTCTATTACCAAGCCCCAAGATCAACAAGAGCAAACAAAATATATATAAATGAATGAACAATATTGAAGTATGGCGGAATCATACTCACAAAAATCGGAATGCGGATGCGTTGATGAAATGAAAACTTCTCCTTTGTGCAGTGATGAATTCGGCCAAGGTGGAAAGTGTAGCTCCAAGCTTTGTTTGATCCTCCCAAGCTCAAGGATTAGTTTCCCATAACACCTTTGTATGATCCCTTGAAGAGGCTAGCCTTTGTTGTGATTTTGAATGCACAACTTCTTCAAATCTTGCCACAAAAATGAAGAAATGGAGAGCCCAAAACTGCATGAGTTTTTTCGGCAATATGAGAGAGAGGAGAGTTCTATGATTTTTGTTACAAAAAATCAATTTATATTTATGCCATAATATTTATTAAATTAATAATAAACTTATGACACAAATCATGGCAATGGCTTAGAGTGTCAAACACTCAATTTCCATGCAAAACCATTGAGTGCATTGTACACTATCTCCATGCAATGCATTAGAGTTAAATAATGCATAATATGACATGTGTCATGTGGGCCCCACACGTTTCCAAATGAAAGTGGGCCCACGTGCACTCACGCGTTCGGGTTCGATATTTCCGAAATACCGAACTTACGTCGCGACGTTAATTAAATCGAATTTAAATAAATAATTGCGCCAAGCGAAATTATTATTTACGTCGCTAACGAATTAATTCTGAATTAACTCGTTTGCCCGAATTAAAATCTAATTTTAATTTCGCGTCGAAATCGAATTTCGATTATTATCGAATATAATAATTTTACGATTAATTCCAAATTAATCGTTCTCTCTCTATGTATAGTACTTTATCCAAGATAAAGTCTCTCCGTAATTAATCCAAGATTAATCGAGTTTGAATCATACGTCATTGGTGAATCTTCGAGAAGCGACCCAAGAGATCTCCGGATATGTTGGCAATAAATACGGTCGTCGGATTATCCGAACACGTACGTACCTCGTACTACGTTTTTACCGATTCACAAGACAAGGTTGGCTTCTAGCAAAGCGCCATGCCTACCCAATTCTCAAGAAGAAATATTCTTATAGGAATATAAGATCTATATCAAGCGTAGTATACCGTAGTAGTATTGCGTATATCGAACCAGTATCTGATGATCACATGTAGGCCTGAGGCTGGAAATGTGTCTGCCCCGTATGAAACATATATCGGACATCAAGCAACTAGTCTCTTTAAATCGGACAATCCTGACCTGGTCATATTGTCCCGATGGTTGCAACCTTTTATAGAGTACTAGTTCTGTGTCCTGCGTGATCATCACCTCCATATGTCTGAAGTGATACTTCCATCTCGACATCACATCCAGTACACTACGATTCTCGATAAACCCAGAAGAGGTGTACACAGAACCGGTTAAGGTCCCCAACCACCAAAACCAAAGTTTACCGATTGTCGCAAGTACTAGCGATGTAAGTCTCAGGTTAAGACCATATACACCTACCCTGATGCGGCCTCCCATAGACACGCAGACATACTACCAATGGATTCCGCGGGGTCTATCCAGAGCGAAGCTGTTTTCCGTACCATCGGTAAAACACAACCTCCTATCGCACTTGCATAAGTATCCAATACTTAAATATATGAGAACTATGCCGTTGTGCCCTCACAACGTGCACAAGCGCAATACTAGTCTATTCCGCATTATCGATGTCCGATCTCAATAATACTCCGACTAGGGATATTTAATGATTAAACCTTTATGGATTGATACTGTCTCATATCATCTCAATCCGGTATTAATCATATGGACTTTCGCCATTTATATATCAAAGTAAATAATATTACAAAACGGCAAAAGGCAATTTCATTATCACATAGTTAATTTTGTACAATAATACAATATCATTTACAAACAGTGACGCTATGGGACATAATGTCTAACAAGAGACTCGCCGAAAAATAGTGGGAGGCTAGTATTGAATGTGTAATTTCGTTCAAATACTTAGTTTTATGCGATTTCAAATTATTTTGTCAATTAAATTTATTAGTTGGACTAATATTTCATTATTTTTGTTGTAACAGTTAGACTTGTACCTATACATCATTAATCAATAGTTGGACTATTGCGGTTAAGATGACAGGAAAGTTAAGCATTGATGAACATTAGATATGTCAATCTTGGGCGACAATGTCTTTAATGGCACAAACTTTCAGGACTGCGATATGATCTCAGAATTGTTCTGGGTGTTGGATAATATGACCCATAGCGTCACTATTTGTAGATCATGGTGTTGTTGTACAAATTAACTATGTGACAAAGGAGATTGCACTCTTATCATTTGTGATTAGATCACCTTAGATATATAATTGATGAGAGGTCCATATGATTTGTTCCTGGACGGAGAATGATATGAGATAGTATCAGTCCACGTAGGATAATCATCATTAAATATCCCTAGTCGTAGTATTATCGAGACAGGACATCGATAATGCGGAATAGGCTAGTATTGCACTTGTGCGCGTTGTGAGGGCACAACAGCATAGTTCTCATATATTTAAGTATTGGATACTTATGCAAGTGCGATAGGAGGTTGTGTTTCACCGATGGTACGGGAAACAGCTTCGCTCTGGATAGACCCCTCGGAATCCCATTGGTATTATGACTATGTGTCTATGGGAGTCCGACATCAGGGTAGGTGTATTTGGTCTTAACCTGAGATTTGCACCGCTAATACTTACGATAATCGGTAGACTTTGGTCTTGGTGGTACAGGGCTTTAACCGGTTCTGCGTACACCACTTCTGGGTTTATCAGAGAGTCGTAGTGTATTGGGTGTGATGTCAAGACGGAAGTATCACTTCAGTCAGTGGAGATGATGTCACGCAGGATACGGTACTAGTGCTCTTGAGTGATGCGCATCCAATCATGATATTATGACCAGGTCATGAATATCTGATTATAGAGACTAGTTACCAGACATCCGACATGTGCTTCGGACGGGGCAGACACTTATCCAGCCCCAGCCCTAGCACGTGACTATCCGATACTGGGCCGATATACACAATACTACGGTATACTACGCTTGATACAGATCTATATATTCCTGTAAGAATATTTCTGGAGAATTGGGTAGGCATGGCGCTTTGCTAGAAGCCAACCTTGTCTTGTAAATCGGTATAAACGTAGTACGAGGTACTTACGTGTTCGGATAGTCCGATAACCGTATTTACTGCCAACATATCCGGAGATCTCATGGGTCGCTTCCTGAAGATTCACCGATGACGTATGACTCGCACTTTAATTAATCTGGGATTAATTAGTAGAGAGAGAAAATTAATCTGGGATAATTCGATGAGAGAGAAAATAATCTGGGATTAATCACGGAGATATTTTATCTCGGATAAAATATCGTTAAAGAGAGAGAACGATTAATTTGGAATTAATCGATAAAATAATATATTCGATATATTATAAGAAATTAGATTTCGACGCGGAATTAAAAATAGATTTTAATTCGGGCGAACGAATTAATTTAGAATTAATTCGTTAGCGACGTGAATAGTGATTTCGCTAGGCGTAATCATTTAATTACGACGCGACGGAAAATTCGTTAATTTGGAATTAGCGAACCCGAGCCCGGGATTATTGCGAGCGCATTCGCATTTCGAATTCGAGTGCGGCACGCAAGTCAAATCAAGCGTCAAATCACTAGTCGCATCAATTGTCAAATCACTTGTCACTTTGAGTGATGTGACATGACATGTTGTCACTTTATTAAAGTGAAGTGACTTGATGTAACAAAAAGAGAAGTGATGGGTGAAAGGTTTGAAAAGCACTTTTTGCTTTTTGACTTTTAATAAATGAAAATGTTTTTATTGTATTTGATTTTTGTTTTTGGAAAATAAAAATAAATTTATAATTAATACATTTTTTTTTACTTTTTTTCCTCTCTCATTTTCGGTTTCCGGGAAACCTTTTTCCCTCTTCTTTCTCTCTTCTCCCTTCACGGCTCACTGCCGATTTCTTCTTGTTTTTGTTCTGTTTGACCGAGCAAATGAGAACCAAAGAAGATGAGAAGTGCTAGCACACACCTTGGGTTATACATAGGTGATAGGGAAGTGTCTTCATGAGCTTGAATCGTTTTTGGAGCTTGGAGCTTGGAGCTTCCATGGTGTTCACAATGGCCGGCCGATCATGGAGGACAATAACCAGTCAAAACCGAGCAGCCCACTGCATGAGGAAGTCACTGCCGAGCTTGGAGGGAGGCAAAAAACGACTTGTTTTTTTTCGCATCAAAACCAATCATGTGAGTATGTTTCCGCCTTACTCCTTGATGTGTTCATGCGAATTTTGTGCTTGATTTGATGATCTTGGGACCTAATTAGGAACTCAACAATGGTATCTTGAGCCTTGAACAAGCATGAAAAAGTTAGGGTTAAAATTGGGTAAAACGAATTTGGGCATGTTTTGATGAAATTGTTTGTTATAGTATGCTTAAATGAGTTGGAATTAATGATTGATTAGATCAATTTGAAGAAATTGTGTTTGGAACAAATTTCCCCAATTTTTTGTGTAGGCCAAAGTTGACAAAATTGGGTAAACTCAATTTGAGCATCAATTGATTAAATTGTTTAGTATAGTATGCTTGAATGAGGTTGAATTGATGTTGTGCATGATCAATTTCATGAAATTTGGTTGGATCCATTTTTCCCCAAATTTTGGGCATGACAATTTGGGTAAACTTGATTTTGAGCATGTTTGATGAAATGGATGATTTAGAATGTTTAAAGTATGTTTAATTGAGGATTGATTGGATCAATTTGTTGAAAATGAGTTTGGAACAATTTTCCCCAAATTGCTTATGTTGGCCGAAAATTGAGAACCCTAAATTTCTTGGTAATTTTGTTTGTTTGATCATTGGATGACTTAAAACAATTGGGTAATGTTGTTTTGAAGTTCAATTGGATTGAATTTTGATTTGGAACAATTTTTCCCTTTTAAAGTGGCTTGGCCGAATTCAATTGAATTTGAAATTCATTGTGTTTTTTGATTTTAATTCATTGGATGAATTGAATTGATTTGGGAAATGATGATTGTGGATTCAATTGGATTGAAACCGAATCGGATTGAAAAAACCCCTAATTACCGAGAACAAAAGCATGTAAATTGGGTTTGATTTTAATAAATTGTGTTGGACACTATTTAATGTTAAAGTGCATGATTAATTAGGCTAATTGATGTTTTAGAAATGTTAATTGGATAATTAATTGTGTATTACACTTAGGTTAATTAATTATGGAATTTGGAATTTTATAAGTTAATTAATTGGGCTTATTTTGGAAATTGGGCCTTAAGGTTGTAATTGGGCTTTTGGGCTTGGTTGTACCAAGTTAGGTTTAGGCCAATTTGGTTGGATCCAATTGGGCCCAAAACCGCATCCATAAAGTCCAATTATGACTTAATGGACCTTAATTATTTAATTGGGCCTAATGGGCCAAAATTAATTTAAAGGCTTATGGGGTAACTCCCGGATTGGATTTTGGTTATCGGTTTGACCCGAGTTGACCAAAAGTCCACGCCTTAAGAAATTAATTAAAAGCCCATTGGACTTTAATTAAATAAACATTAGATGTTAATTGGGCTTTGAGACCCATTGCGATTAAATTTGGAATTTAAGTCGTAAAGGTTCATTAAATAAAGTGTAATATTCAATTTGGAATTGAATAGTGAATTAGTATTAAATACATGTTAAATTGGATTTAATGTTGTAGTTTAATTTAATTCAAGAATTCGTACTTTCAGTACTTATTCGCAAAACGAGTTTGACTCGAGCAAAAATCAAATCGTTGTTTGAACATTGG
Source organism: Zanthoxylum bungeanum (assembly GCA_019454045.1). Taxonomy (NCBI): domain Eukaryota; kingdom Viridiplantae; phylum Streptophyta; class Magnoliopsida; order Sapindales; family Rutaceae; genus Zanthoxylum; species Zanthoxylum bungeanum. The sequence continues at coordinate 25,548 of SKCR01000435.1, read as the reverse complement.
ATGATCACTAATTATCAGATTAATTAATTGGATTAGATTGATTGATAACATGCTTGTATGAATACATGGTTGTGATGCATGAATAATGTATATCGGATGGATATTAGTCGGGTGGGGCAATTTTGGAATTGTTGTAATAAATTTGATTTATTAAATTGGACCTGCGTGTCCAGCCTTATCACCTCTATACTCCTTGTATTCTCTTCTCACCTATTCCCCTCAATGTAAATGAGGTTTCTTTAGAAGTGTAGTGTAACGGGTAGAAGTAAATACATGTGCTAGCTTTGGAGAGAGAAAATGAGAGATTTGATCTAGGATCAATGTAAAGTATCCATCCGCATATCATTATTATTTTATTTCATACTCGCTTTATTATGTGTTTAGAATGCATGTTTAAGGGTGTATGATGATGAGACCTTAACAAAGATAATTAAATTGGTAGCCAATTTGCACGCGAAAAACCCTCATCAAATATCATGCGTTTTTCCTTCCATTGAGTGATTCTTACTCAAGATCCGAGATTGGCATGGGTTGTTGGCCAAAGTCAAGCCCTTGTCCGTCGAAGATGTGTTTGAATCACGAAGGCTTTGTTCCATATCAGTGTCTTGTCCAAGTTGTGGTTTGTTGGCCAAAGTCAAGACCACTTCTTGTCCATCGACATTGATTACGAAGCTTTCCATGGTCAATGGGTCGCGCTTGACTGGGATCACTAGGTTTGTTGTGCCAAAGCCAAGGCTTAGTTGATTCAGAGGAAAAAGGTTAGGTAATACATTGGATGTATTGGCATATATAAGATATATGTTTAGGATTTGGATATCCGCCTACTGGATCTAGGAATTGGATGAGATCCAATTGATCTTCGAGATCTACCTAGTTAATTATCATACAATTTGTTGGCCAAAGTCAAGATTGTGTGATATTTAACGGGATCCTAGCCCACTAGGAAACACGGTTTCCCGAGTACTCGACAGAGGGTTAGAGGCTCGCCGAAAAATAGTGGGAGGCAAGAATTGAATTTGCAATACTCGTTCAATTACTCGCCATACGCGCTCATTCAAATTATTTCGTCGTTAGATTAAATGTTAGTTGGACTAATATTTAAATTGTTGTTTTAATAATCAGTTGGACTGTATTATATTTGATTATATATAATTGGATTATATTAATCAATATATTTGAATTAATTAATTTCAGTTTACAGTTGATTTTATAGTTGGACTATAGTAATCAATGTAATTGAGGTTAATTAATTTAGATTATATTTGATTATATAGTTGGACTATTATAATCATTATAATAAATAGTACCACAAATCGTTGATTAAATAGTTGGACTATTAGAATCAAGATATAAAATGAAAGATTAGTGTTTAAGACATAATCCTGGGTGAAAATGTATTTAAACGACTTTAATTTTCAAATTGGGAATAAATTTCAGGATGGTCCTGGAAAAATAATAAGTTATTTTATTTGATAAAATAACGTATTATGCCTAAGCCCAGAGTTAAGCAAATAGTAGAGCATAATCTTTGGAAGATCATGTAATGATAACTTAAGTGCTTAATCCATTATGTTTGTCATAATTATGTTCACAGCTAGTATTAAAATTGGATTTTAGATACTTAGTGTGGTACATAAAATATATATATTGATGTTCAGAATCTATTTTGAACAGGATACTGACTTCAATTGAGATTTATCTGCGAATTGAAAACGGGACGAAAGTCGCTGTTTTAACCGTAGATATCTGAATTTAGGAACTACCTTCGGGTTAGTACTTAAATTTAGAAACTGTTATAATGTAGCTAGTTTGACTAGAAACATTATCTCTATATCGCGTATAACCCGCTGCGGGTGTACCTTTATATTCTAGAACACTAAAGTGTTTCATTATATAAAGATGATATTGAGATAAACACATTAGATGTGAATAACAGGATTTATATTTTGAATATAAATAATATCTCAAATATATAACATGACAAATAAATAGCTCAAACTGATTTGATCAGTTAAGAAACTTAATTGTGGCATAGTTGTCAGGGACACTGATAAACAAGAATCGTATATCCGCACTTTTGAAGAGCGGATACCAGGACTGATTTGATTCCATTCAAATAAAGTCTACGAATCTAGTCTATTTGGGCAAAGTGCCTAAAACACTATTTACTTGGTAAAAGTGTAAATGCCACCGATCTGTTAGCCCTACTTCATAGTGAAGCAAGTGGGCCCATGTCTAGCTAGGCTAGATATGGATATGAATATTTCGTGACCTGTACGGATGTGGCATCGCGTATGGTTATGTGTTTCTTTTGAAACACAAATCGGAAACTTTTAGAGTTTCGACACGAAATAGACAAATAGATCGGCTAAAGTATTAAACCGTCACGGTAAGACCGTAATGAATAATACTTTAACAATAAGTTTCTAGTATATTTGAAAGAGTATAATATTCTTTCAAATAAGGACTCCTCCCGGAACACGTCAGTTTGATGGTGTGTCCGAACAGATTAACCGAATTTTGTTAGACATGATAAGGTTAATCACGAGTCGCTCTGAGCTACCATTTCCTTCGACGGATATGCTTAAACAGTGCAAGAACTTATTTTGAATAAGGTTCCATAAAATCTGTTTGACAGATTACATATTAGATATGAACGGGAAAGAAACCGGGTTTCTCATTCCTGATAATTTGGGTATGCTAGGCATATGTTTGGATGATACCAAACTAAAACCCAAATAGGATAAGTGCCAAATGTAGGTCATCCTAGGGATACCGTAAGTATTGTACTTATACACCTCACAAGAGAACAATTAGATTGTTGCTCACCATACGTTTTTCCTGATAGGAATACCGATATGCAGTGGTAAGTGGGAGGATAGTATAACTCGATGGAAATCGGAGTAATACTGTTCAAGGCACCGAATCTTAATGGAACACAAATAGTTCATCAAGGATGAGACTATTACCATTAATCTTCGAATACACAAGAACCGCGTAAGTCGGACAGAGTCGGAAAACAACCTGGGGTATGGGTTTCTGATCTAACCTTATAAAGATGTGAATCTTATTGAGGAATACCAACTGACTACGTATGAGGAAGTGATACAAGATATCAACTCCCCAATTATGGCAAAGTGCCATATAATCCGAAATGGATTCCATGTATATCAACCAGTTTGGATACTAGTTGATGTACCACAAGGCATTGTGCCTAATGGTACTTAAAAGTCTTCTAGGAAGACATACATGGATGGCAACATACCAACGTATAAAGCAAGGCTTTAACGGAAAGGTATCGTTATCAACATTGTGTTGATTACGATTCAACCTTTTACCTGTTGCCACGGTAAATCCATTTGGATAATGCTTGTTATTCGATCCATGATTGGATTGAAGCAAGCATTAGGTTCTTGGAATTATCGTTTTGATATAATCATAATGGTATATGATTTAATTCAAAACGAAAATGATTCTTGTGTAAATAAGAGGGTTAGTGGGAGCGCACTGACAGTGGCTGTCCTATAAAATAATGATAATACGTCATTTCTTGGAAATGATATTCCCATAAAATAAATATCGGCGAAAGCTTGGCTTTCGAAATACTCTCCTAGAAACCGTACATTGAAAAATGTACAACACCTGGTGTATCATACTCTTTGAGCATATGGATTCACAAACAGGCAATCCGAGTGATAGTCACTGGATTAATGTTAAAAACATCCATTAGTATCTTAGAGAACTAAGGATGCTGTCTTAGTCTATGGAGAAGGAGAACTTGAAGTGACTGGGATCACTGTAGCAAGTTTCCTATAACTGATAAAGACGACTAAAAGTCGCAAACGGTACTATATAGTTTGAATAACGGACAGTGAGCTGGAAATCTTCCGAGCAAGATTCTGTTACCGAATAAACAACAAATACGGATTATTGCTGCAGCTGAGGCAGCAATAGAAGCTATTTGGGTCGATAATAAATCTAATTAGATTAGATATAGTTCTGTTAGTGGCTGAGCTAGGCGTCAGCACAGACTAAGGAATTAAAGGTCTCATCGACGATCCAGATATATACTTCTATATTCATCTGATTCGTTCGGATCATACATCGTGGCGATGTGATGATCATGTAAATCGCATCGGATGATAATCATGCAAATCCGCTGACGAAAACCTTTTCTCAGCAGTTTGAGCCAACCGTACATAGTTCGGGTGTTAGACACTCGAGTGACTGGCTATGTGCCAAGTGGGAGATTGTTGGATAATATGACCCATAGCGTCACTATTTGTACAGATCATGGTGTTGTTGTACAAATTAACTATGTGACAAAGGAGATTGCACTCTTATCATTTGTGATTAGATCACCTTAGATATATAAATGATGAGAGGTCCCTATGATTTGTTCCTGGACGGAGAATGATATGAGACAGTATCAGTCCACGTAGGATAAATCATTAAATATCCCTAGTCGTAGTATTATCGAGACAGGACATCGATAATGCGGAATAGGCTAGTATTGCACTTGTGCGCGTTGTGAGGGCACAACGGCATAGTTCTCATATATTTAAGTATTGGATACTTATGCAAGTGCGATAGGAGGTTGTGTTTCACCGATGGTACGGGAAACAGCTTCGCTCTGGATAGACCCCTCGGAATCCCATTGGTATTATGACTATGTGTCTATGGGAGTCCGACATCAGGGTAGGTGTATTTGGTCTTAACCTGAGACTTGCACCGCTAATACTTACGATAATCGGTAGACTTTGGTCTTGGTGGTACAGGGCTTTAACCGGTTCTGCGTACACCACTTCTGGGTTTATCAGAGAGTCGTAGTGTATTGGGTGTGATGTCAAGACGGAAGTATCACTTCAGTCATAGTGGAGATGATGTCACGCAGGATACGGTACTAGTGCTCTTGAGTGATGCGCATCCAATCATGATATTATGACCAGGTCATGAATATCTGATTATAGAGACTAGTTACCAGACATCCGACATGTGCTTCGGACGGGGCAGACACTTATCCAGCCCCAGCCCTAGCACGTGACTATCCGATACTGGGCCGATATACACAATACTACGGTATACTACGCTTGATACAGATCTATATATTCCTGTAAGAATATTTCTGGAGAATTGGGTAGGCATGGCGCTTTGCTAGAAGCCAACCTTGTCTTGTAAATCGGTATAAACGTAGTACGAGGTACTTACGTGTTCGGATAGTCCGATAACCGTATTTACTGCCAACATATCCGGAGATCTCATGGGTCGCTTCCTGAAGATTCACCGATGACGTATGACTCGCACTTTAATTAATCTGGGATTAATTAGTAGAGAGAGATAGAAAATAATCTGGGATTAATTCGATGAGAGAGAAAATTAATCTGGGATTAATCACGGAGATATTTTATCTGGATAAAATATCGTTAAAGAGAGAGAACGATTAATTTGGAATTAATCGATAAAATAATATATTCGATATATTATAAGAAATTAGATTTCGACGCGGAATTAAAATTAGATTTTAATTCGGGCGAACGAATTAATTTAGAATTAATTCGTTAGCGACGTGAATAGTGATTTCGCTAGGCGTAATCATTTAATTACGACGCGACGGAAAATTCGTTAATTTGGAATTAGCGAACCCGAGCCCGGGATTATTTGCGAGCGCATTCGCATTTCGAATTCGAGTGCGGCACGCAAGTCAAATCAAGCGTCAAATCACTAGTCGCATCAATTGTCAAATCACTTGTCACTTTGAGTGATGTGACATGACATGTTGTCACTTATTAAGTGAAGTGACTTGATGTAACAAAAAGAGAAGTGATGGTGATTGAAAGGTTTGAAAATCACTTTTTGCTTTTTGACTTTTAATAAATGAAAATGGTTTATGTATTTGATTTTTGTTTTTGGAAAATAAAAAAATATACAAGTATACATTTTTTTTTACTTTTTCTCTCTCTCATTTTCGGTTTCAGGAAACCCTTTTTTCCCCTCTTCTTTCTCTCTTCTCCCTTCACGGCTTCACTGCCGATTTCTTCTTGTTTTTGTTCTGGTTTGACCGAGCAAATGAGAACCAAAGAAGATGAAGAGTGCTAGCACACACCTTGGGTGATACATAGGTGATAGGGAAGTGTCTTCATGAGCTTGGAATGTTTTTGGAAGCTTGGAGCTTCCATGGTGTCATCAATGGCCGATTCATGGAGGAGACAATAACCAGTGAAACCGAGCAGCCTACTGCATGAGGAAGTCACTGCCGAGCTTGGAGGGAGGCAAAAACGCATCTTGTTCTTCGCATGCAAAACCGTTCAATGTGAGTTATGTTTCCGCCTTACTCCTTTGATGTGTTCATACGAATTTTGTGCTTGATTTCATGATCTTGGGACCTAATTAGGAACTCAACACTGGGATCTGAGAAGTTACTCTACATTATAGAGCGACCTCTTGGGCCTAAGCCCCGACCTGATCATTTGCTTGAGCTAGAGCTTTGGAAGACTCATAGCGATGACAACACAAGTGCTCAATCGGTAATGCTTGCTGCTATGACTCCGTAATTTCGTCGTCAAAACAAGGGGTTGGATCCCTATGAGATGATGGCGAAGTTGCATGATCTTCACCGATCTAACCTTATATCACAAAGATATGAGTTACATAAGAAGCTCTTCCGCGCTCGCATGTCAGAGGGTACGTCTGTTGAGAACCATGTGTCACAAATGATTACTAACATTGAGCAACTCGGACAGATGGGCATCGTCTTCGAGGTTGAGACTTCAGTAGATTTGATCCTATAGTCTCTCCACGACACTTGGAGTGGGTTCATCATGAACTAAAACATGTTGAACCAAGACCAAACTCTTGAAATTTGATGTCCACTCTGCGTGAAGAAGAAAATGAGCTCCTTAAGGGCAAGAAGCGCGAGGCGTACTATGCTTCAACATCTCAGACTCCGAGGGCTTGGCCCAAGGCGACTGGAGGTGTTAAGAAGAAGAAGCATAAGAAGAAGAGCAAGGCCAAATCGTCAAAGGGTTCTGGGAAACATAAGGACAAATCCCAAGATGTTTGTCTGCAGTGCGGCAAGCGGGGTCACTGGAAGCGTGACTGCTGCGAGTACAAGGCACACATAAAGGAAATCAAAACGGACAAGGCACCGGCTTCAGGTATGTTTGTTTTAGAAATAAACATGTCTACTACTAGTTTTAAAAATTGGATTTTTGATTCTGGTTGTGGAACTCATATATGTACTGATGTGTAGGATCTGCAGATTAGCAGGAGACTAGCCTCAGAAGAGATTGACCTCCGCGTTGGAAATGGGACACATGTCGCCGTTTTGGCCGTTGGCACTTTTGTTTTGGAACTGCTATCGGGCCATCTACTTAAACTTACAGACTGTTATTATGTACCTAGTTTGACTATGAATATTATTTCTGTATCTATGTTAGCCCAATGTGGGTACACTTTTGTATTTAGAAACATTGGGTGTTTTATTTATAAAAATGATATGGAAATTTGCACTGCTGATGTAAATAATGGTCTATATATTTTGAATATTAATCAATCTCAAACATATAATGTAACAAAAAAAAGGCTTAAAGTAAGTAATAAAGATGAAACTTATATGTGGCATTGTCGTCTGGGACAGATAAACAAGACACGTATATCCACACTTTCGAAGAGTGGGTACTTGGACGGATTTGATCCAAATTCATATGACGTTTTCGAATCTTGTTTATTAGGCAAGATGCCTAAATCACCTTTTAGAGGTAAAGGTGTACGTGCCAAAGTGTTAGCCCTTGTTCATAGTGACGTAGGTGGGCCCATGTCTAGCCAGGTTAGAGGTGGATATGAATACTTCGTAACCTTTATGGATGATGCATCGCGTTATGGTTATGTGTATCTTATGAGACACAAGTCGGAAACTTTTGAGAAATTCAAAGAGTTTCGACACGAAGTAGAAAAACAGACTGGCAAAAGTATGAAGACATTACGGTCGGACCGTGGTGGCGAATAATTGAGCTATGATTTTCTTGATTACTTGAAAGAATATGGTATTCTTTCACAGTGGACTCCTCCCGAAACACCGCAATTAAACGGTGTGTCCTAACGGAGAAACCGAACTTTGTTAGACATGGTAAAGTCAATGAGAAGTCGCACAGAGCTACCTATTTCCTTCTGGGGATATGCATTGAACAGTTCATACTTATTTTGAATAAGGTTCCGTCAAAGTCTGTTCAACAGACTCCGTATGAAAAATGGACAGGAAAGAAACCGTGTTTCTCATTCCTAAAGATTTGGGGTTGCTGGGCATACGTCAAACATTTGGATGGTACCAAACTTGAACCCAAATCGGATAAATGCCTATTTGTAGGATATCCTAGGGAAACCAAATGATATTACTTCTATCACCCACAAGAGAACAAAGTATTGTTGCTCTACATGCGGTTTTCCTTGAGAAGAATTCCTAAATGCAGTGATAAGTGGGAGGAAAGTAGAACTCGATGAAAATCAGAGTGATACTGTTCCTGGTAGAGAATCCTTAACGGAACATTAACAGTCCATCAGGTATGAGACGCACCATAATCTTCGAATACACAATGACCGCGTAGGTCGGAGAGAGTCAGAAAACAACCTGAGAGGTATGGGTTTCTAATCTCACCTCATGTGGATATTAATTTTATTGAAGAAGATGAGCTGGCTACGTATGAGGAAGCGATACAATGTATCGACTCCGATTTACGGCAAGATGCCATGAATTCCGAAATGGATTCCATGTACACCAACCAAGTTTGGACACTGGTTGATGCACAAGAAGGAGTAAAGCCTATTGGTTGCAAATGGGTCTTAAAGAGCAAGACCGACATGGATGGCAACAAACAAACGTATAAAGCTAGGCTTGAAGCGAAAGGGTATCGTCAACGACATATTATCGATTACGATGAAACTTTTTCACCTGTTGCCATGATTAAATCCATTCGGATAATGCTTGCTATTGCTGCATATTTCGACTACGAGATATGGCAGATGGACGTCAAAACCGCTTTCCTTAATGGAAACCTTTTAGAGGATGTTTATTTGCAACAACCTGACAGTTTTGTCGTACCAAGACTTGTAAACAAGGTTTGTAAGTTAAATCGATCCATTTATAGATTGAAGCAAGCATCGCGTTCTTGGAACCAACGTTTTGATGAGATCATAAAAGAATATGATTTCATTCAAAACGAGGATGATCCTTGTGTGTATAAGAAGGTTAGTGGGAGCGCACTAACATTCATTGTCCTTTACGTTGATGATGTATTGCTTATTGGTAATGACATTCCATGTTAACATCGGTGAAAGCTTGGCTTTCATTAAAATTCTCCATGAAGGATCTGGGAGAAGCAGCCTTTATTCTAGTAATAAAGATCTACCGGGATAGATCTAGAAAGCTGATTGGACTTTCTAAGAGCACGTACATTGACAAAGTATTGAAGAGATTCAACATGGATCAGTCCAAGAGGGGACTGTTGCCAGTGTCACATGGTGTCACTCTATCTAAGGACATGCGTCCTAAAACTCAAGATGTGAGAGACAACTGAGTCGGATACCGTTCGCACTCGGCAGTCGGATCGATCATGTATGCCATGATATGTACGCGACCTGGTCTCGTATGCTTTGAGCATTGTAGTCGCTATCAGGCCGATCCAGGTGATGGTCACTAGATGGCGGTTAAGAATATCTTTAAGTATCTTAGACGAACTAAGGATGCTTTCTTAATCTATGGGATGGAGAACTTGAGGTAACTGGGTATATACCGACGCAAGTTTCCAAACCGATAAAGACGACTGAAGTCGTAATCCGGGTATATATTTTGTTTGAATAACGGAGCAGTAAGCTGGAAATCTTCCAAGCAAGAGACTGTTGCCGATTCAACAACAGAAGCGGAGTATATTGCTGCAGCTGAAGCAGCAAAAGAGGGAGTTTGGATCCAATTCCTAATTGGATTAGGAGTAGTTCGGTTAGCAGCTGAGCCCGTTCCATTGTATTGTGACAATAACGGGGCTATAGCGCAGGCTAAGGAACCGCGGTCTCATCAATGATCCAAGCATATTCTTCGACATTTCCATCTGATTCGTGAGATTATACATCGTGGCGATGTGAAGATCGAGAAGGTCGCATCAGAGGAAAATATTGCAGATCCGCTGGCGAAAGCTATTCCTCAGAAAAAGTTTGAGCGACATTTACATAGTTCAGGTATTAGATGCTTGAGTGACTGGCTATAGTCCAAGTGGGAGATTGTTAGACAATTATGACCCATAACGTCACTATTTGTAAAAGACATTGTGGTTTTTGTACAATTTAATTATGTAGCAATAGAAATTGCATTTTATCATTTTGTAATTTGATTACTTAAATATATAAATGATAAAAGTCATTATGATTAGTTCCGGATTATAAGATATGAGACAATATCAATCCATAAAGGTTTAATCATTAAATATCCCTACTCATAGTATTATCGAGACTGGACATCGATAATGCAGAATATACTAGTACTGCACTTGTGAGTGTTATGGAAGCGTAACGACATAGTTCTCATATATTTAAGTATTGGATACTTATGCAAGTGCGATAGGAGGTTGTGTTTACCGATGGTACAGAAACAGCTTCGCTCTAGATAGACCCCGCGGAATCTCATTGGTAATATGACTATTTGTCTATGGGAATCCACATCATGGTAGGTGTATTTGGTCTTAACCTGAGACTTTCATCGCTAGTACTTGCGATAATCAATACGCTTTGGTTTTGGTCGTCCAGGACTTTAACAGGTTCTGTGTACGCCTCTTCTGGGTTTATTGAGAATCGTAGTGTATTGGGTGTGATGTCAAGAATGACGTATCACTTCAGTCATATAGAGATAATGATCACGCAGAGATACAGAACTGGTACTCTAAATGGTTGCAACCATCGGGATAATATGACATGGTCATGATTATCCGATTAAAGAGACTAGTTGCTTGTAATCCGATATATGCTTCGTACGGGGCATACACTATTCCAGCCCCAGGCCTTGCATGTGACATCCGATACTGGATCACAATACTCAATACTACGTATACTACGCCTGACATAGTTTATATATTCCATTAAGAATATTTCTGGAGAATTGGGTAGGCACGGTGCTTTGCTAGAAGCCAACCATGTCTCGTAAATCAGTAAAAACGTAGTATGAGGTACGTACGTGTTCGGATACTCCGACGACCGGATTTACTGCAAACATATCCAGGGATATCTGGTCGCTTCCCGAAGATTCACCGATGACGTATGATTCAAGCATAATTAATATGGGATTAACTACAGAGAGATTTTATCTAGGATAAAATACTATTAGAGAGAGAGAGAACGATTAATTTGGAATTAATCGATTAAATATATATTCGATATATTAAACGAAATTATATTTTGACGCGGAATTAAAATTATATTTTAATTCGGGCTAACAAATTAATTTAGAATTAATTCTCGAGCGATGTGAATAGTAATTTTGCTAGGCATCATTATTTAATTAAATTTGATTTAATTACATCGTAACGGAAAATTCGTTATTCGGAATTAGCGAACCCGAGCCCGGGATGTGTTGCGGGCCCACTCGTATTTTGAATCAAGTAGGGCCCACATGTCAACAATTGTCACTTTAATTACTTTTTGGTGATGGGTTTTGGTGAAGGCATGATGATTACCTGTTAAAACACATTTTGTGTGTAATGATTGAAATACATTTACCAAAGTTTGGTATCTTTCTTTTGATTTTTGAAATAAAATTATTCACTCATTCACTCTCTCTCACGGTTTCACCAAAAAAAAAAAACACTCTCCCTCATTTTTCTCTCATTGCCGAGAGTTGCAAGGAACAAGAAGGAAGGTTGTTACCAAATTTCTAAGTGGCTAGCACATCAAAGGATTATCTAAGGTGATAGGGAAACCATCCCAAAAGCTTGGAATCAAAGGAAAAAGCTTGGACTTGGAAACTTGGAGCTTGGCAGAAAACTTGGTGTGTAAAAATTTTTTTATATCAACACTTCCAAAATCCGTTCTTTGTAAGTATGATTCCGCCATACTTATTTATGTATTCACTTTATTTTCATTGCTTATTATGATCTTGGATTGTCTTAGAGACCAACAATGTCATCACATGAACGAACCCGAATCAAAGTGGTCATACAATATGGAATGGACCGCAGCTGTAGATAAACCACAAACAAAGAACCTGCCTTTGTTTGCTCTCTACGGACTATTTAGAATCACTAATTTCAGATTTAAATCCTCTTGTATATAACATTTATACACTAAATCTGACAGTACATTAAGTATCCAAGGGCATACATAATAATTTATAATATGAAACTTTAAAATCAATATTTTAATAAATGAATAACTGGATTGTTTATTACTTAAAATGAAATCTCGTTTACATATTACATTATGCTCTTGGGCATATATCCCAACAATCTCCCACTTGCACTAGAGCAAATGAGATATGTCGCATAATCCTAGACCCTTCAGGTGACCTTTAAACACTTTGGCCGTCACGGTCTTTGTAAACGAATCAGCCAAATTGTCTATAGAACGCTTTTTGCAACATCTACCATAGTGTCAAAGCAAAGGATTGAAGCATCTCACTACCAATAAAAGAACAAAAGGTCTGATGGCCCTATATCCATAATAAAAAAAATGGATGTCAGGCGAGGCCGACGAACCAAATAAGTAAAAATTCATGCATGCCTTTGATAGGACATGTCACTGTCAAACACTATACAAGCCTACCAAAGTGGGGAACTATAGACATTACATTTTTATGCATTAGCCCGATGAAGAGTCTCTTACGATGACACACTATGAAAATTGGGAAAATACGAGGATGAATGCCAGGAAGAAAAAGAACTCCAAGAATATAGCCAAAAAGCTGACGGATATCACCTATGTTCGGTATACTTTATCTTTAACATGTACATAACATGGATTTCATTGATGAGTAGATTGTTAGTTACTAAAGGCACGAGATCTTATTATAGCCGGCCAAATATATAATCCAAATTGTGTTGGGGCAGCTGTGGAACCACTAGGGTCGAATCGGTGCCCCGAGCAACGGAAATGGGTCTAACCTATAAATATCAAGGATATATATATTTTAAAATATTTTTATGTAAAACTACATTCCGATACGAGTCCGTAGGAAAAAATGGGACCTAATCGGAGTCCAGAAGCTTCGGAACGGAGAAAAATAAGTTGTAGTATGAATCAGATCTGGGCGTCACGACACAAGTGCTTGGCGTCACGACGCCACTCAAAATGTTGAGAGCATGTTTCTGAAAATTTTGTCGCATCGTGACGTAAAGGGTTTGTGTAGCGACGTAGATCAGACAGTGAGGTATTTTTCATATCAAAATATTACTAAACACTTCCAATTTTCTCATAATACTTCAAATACACTTAAAATCCAATTTTAACTTCATAACCACCATCAACACATATTTTACAACTAGCATACATGTATTCTAAAGACTTATATGCATTTGTTTGAATCTAATCATATACCATTTTAGAATCCATATTAGAAATGTCTCATGAAAAATTCTAGTTCACCTAAAGGTAGTCAAGTGAATCTATAATGGTAGCCATAGCTCTAAGCTTTAATCTAAAGTTCCAAACTCTTATTAATCGTTCCATGTTCAACATGACCATATTTGACCTAATACACAAGCATGTTGTGTTTATACTTCTAAAGTATCCTAACACAATTGTTTATCTTTATTTGAACATTAAGCTCTGTGATCATGCATCTATTACACGAATGAACATAACTTATAAGAAGATCAAACATTACCTAGTAAGCTTGATGCAAGATCCAATCTACTTCCTCATTTGTTGAAATTGTTGGAGAACCTCCAAGGTGTGCAAGCTTGACTTCAAGATCCAACCTTGTTTTCCAATGCTAGCAAGCTTCACTTCAAGATCTAATCTTGATTTCTCCTAAATGAAATGTATTAGAGACCTCACAAGCTTCTCTAAACACTTCTCTAACTTAGGCTAATCTCTTAAGAATAACTTGTGTATAGCTTACACAAGATTTTGCTTATGCTTGTACTTGTTATTTTTCTTCTAATTAAAACCTTCCTAAATTTGCAATTTATAGAAAAACTTAGGCAATTTTTAATTAATAAAAGTTGTAATGAACTTTTAAGTGCGCTCAATCCAATTTGTCCAAATATGTATAATTAGGTGTGACTAATCTCCATTGTCTCCCATTTTGATTTAATCCAATTAAATCAAGCCAAAACCAACCTATTAACATATTTACAATTACCATAACATCCTCAAATGGTTAGAGATAATTATGATTTTACAATTAATCCTTTGTGTAATTATTGAATTAATCCAATTAATTCAATTAGGTCAAAGTAAATAATCAATATATCCAATAACACTTGATTATCTTATTTGATAATTATAATATCGAATATTATCTTTTATCAAAATTAATCAGCTACCCAAGTGTGCTAAACGAGTACACTTCATATTGGGACTCTCTAAGTTCAGACAAGTTCGTCATATAAGCCTAGCTAATATGTACGCAATTCGGCCACCTCAGAATTCGCGAAGAACATGAACGACCTTTCTGAACTATACAAGTCGGGGTCATCACATATGTTTAACAATCCTTCTATCGTAGACTATCCGAGTTGTGCTTAGGAAATATAGAATACACCGTCAAGTTTCCAAGGTGCACATCTCATGTCGACATGTCCACGATTATTTACAACTGATGCGATCCACCTTAGGTGATTGGCTTTGGCCAAAGTCTTTAAGAATCGTGACTTTACTTACATGGATACCTAAACCCCTTATGGTACACATATAGGCCGACGAATCATATCTTGCTTCGCACTTGATTACTAAGTACATCAGTCCACAGCCAATGAACATCTAGAGGCCGGACCATGAAAGGATTCTGACATATATGGCATTAAAGTGTGGAGGATCTTATACAAAATCAATGTTATCCTATAGTCAAAGGATTACATATACTACTCAACTCAAAGAGATTTCTATTGATGGTGGTGTGTACTTCCAACTATTAGGGATCACCTATGAGTCATTCAGTATTCACTTCAACGAATACCCACAGGTCTATACGAGTTTCAAAAACTCATGGTACATCAGGTTAAACCATTGGAACACCAATTCCAATATACGACATGTACTAGTCTTCTAGGTTATAGCAATTCGACCGTATTCCAAAACCAATGACTAGGAATATTTACTTTAAGAATAGTTTACACCTAGTGTCAAGACTATTCTAATGTCTATGTCATTCTTAGCATATCTATACCTCAATCTAATACGCATAATGACAATACCATTAAAAGGTATGCAATGAAAAATGTAGTTATTTTAAAAATAAATAATAAAATATAAAAATTGGATTGGTACTCCAAGCACCAACTCCATCAAACTCCCACTTACTTAGTGCCAATCTGGATGGTACTGTAGTCTTATCTCCTCCATATGTTTATCAAATAACTTAAGAGGTAAGGTCTTTGTAAGCGGGTCTGCTATGTTGTCTTGTCCTTGAACCTTCAAGACCACTATGTCTTTTCGTTCAGTAATCTCCATAATTACGTGGTATTTCCTTTCCACGTGTTTAGACTTGGAATGCGCCCTCGGCTCCTTAGCCTACGCGACGACTCCATTATTATCACAATACAATGATATCGAATCCATAATACTAGGCACAATGCCAAGTTATGTGATAAAATTTATAATCCAAATGGCTTCTTTAGCAGCTTTTGAAGTCGCTATAAATTCTGCCTCAGTGGTGGAATCAGCTGTTGAACCTTGCTTTCAACATTGCCAACTAACAGTACTACCGTTAAGGGTAAATATGTTTTATGATGTAGATTTTCTATCATCTAGATGTAACAACCCACCCGAAGCCAATATGCTACCTGCAGGAGATAGGAAAACCCATCTCCATAAGCCTCTATTTCTACTAAAATTTCGGCATGACCTTTGCTAAAAATCATGAAACCTGGATTCAAGTCCACCACCTTGAGGTGTCCTGGTAAAAAGAATTCAAAAGAAATCTTCTCAACTAATGCAAATAGGCATCCGGCCCTGATAAATCTCAACTCATATATAAATAGGCCTCTGGCCTGACAAATAACTACAAATAACTACGTTCTCAGCACGATTAAACTACAAATGTGATACAAATAATTAAAACTAAGGCTGTGAGAGCCCAAACACACATCACAGAACCATTTAACAACTCAAGACCTACTTGGCTGCATTGGGGTAATCCGCTGTCAGCAAGACGCCTCTAGAATCTTCTAGCACTATAAGTCCAATGCGAACCTGCAATACTAGCAAACAGTTGAGCTGTGAGCTATAAAGCCCAGTAAGTAACTCACGTCTTATGTAATTTTATCAAGTAACAATATGAACTTAAATAGAATTCAGATATGTGTAAGTACATAAACTTATAAATTACATCCTTACTCGATGGCCATTTTCTTATGTTATACCTGGATAATTTACTCACTGAACTGAACGCAACACTATAGTAAACTTATCTGCTCGATTCCATATTATATTTCATATTTACGGAATTTTGATATCTCTCATACTCCAATCTAGAAGCATTCATCCACATATGTACATACTCTTTTTCCACGTTGTAGCTATACTTTATATACTAACAACATCATATTTTCATCTAACTGAAAAACTTATTATCTACCAAACCACCCAAACCAGTGGCTAAGGCCAACCCCAACCCATGGTGGTTTAGTGAGCTTAAACTATGGTTGGTTACTTCATATAGATTACGTAAGCTAAAAAAAAAGCATTAACTAACTATGAGCTGTAAATTTTTTACTGAAACACTGAGCTGAAACCTCAGACCTCCATATAATATAAGATACCAACTCTTGATTCCATCCATTGGAATCCTCACAACTGCATTCTAAGTGTGGTAAACACCCAACACTCAACCTTTACATTAATATCACATATCGACCATGCATTTCAATATACAATTTATATAAAGTACATACTCATAGCATACTACGATACTACTCATCAACTAGAACTGGATATCACTGAACTTCCATATCAAAGAAAATATCTTAAGAAAGCCAATCATTCTGAAAATTCTTTTCTAGTCTGAAAATAAATCTCTCCCTTTAAAACTTTTCTGGAAATCCTTTCTATCTGTAAAACTATGAGATTCTCTTAAAACTATTTCTCTTTAAAACTCATTTATAAACCATCATTTTCTGTAAATCTATCTATGAAAATCCAATTCTGAAAACCTATTTCTTAAAAATCTGTATCTGTAAGATCTGTTATGAAAACTATCTCTGAAACGGATTTCTGAAAACTGTTTTTGAAAAATGGTCTATGTCTCTGAAAACCTGACGTATGAAGGGATTTGATTATATTTTTGTAAAATTAAACCCAAAGTATAAAAAGGAAAATATGATTTTTCTTTTGTAAGCCTTTCATTCTAACCCTAGCCTCTATCTTCTTCTTCTCCAAATCCTCTCAAGTTGTTGAGAAAACAAAAGAAGAACAAAAGATAAATAAAAATAAAATAACAAAAGTTGTTGTGTGACTTTAATCTCTAAATAGTTTAGGGATTGATTATATGAGTCTTGCCCATTCAAATTTCCGTTGGTAACTGTTGGACAATTATGACCCATAACATCACTATTTGTAAAAGACATTGTGTTTTTGTACAAAAGTAACTATGTGACAAAGGAAATTGCTAATTTATCATTTTGTAATTGCATTACTTTGATATATAATTGATAAAAGTCCTTATGATTAGTTCTGGATTAATAAGATATGAGACAATATTAATCCACAAATGGTTTAATCATTAAAAATTCATAGTCGTAGTATTATCGAGATTGGACATCGATAATGCGGAATAGACTAGTTGTTGGACAGTTATGCCCCATAGCATCACTATTTGTGCAGATCATGGTGTTGTTGTACAAAATAACTATGTGACAAAGGAAATTGCTCTTTTATAATTTGTAATTAGATTACCAAGATGTATATATGATAGAAGGTCCATATGATTAGTTCAGGATTGAGATGATATGAGACAGTATCAATCCACGAAGGTTTAATCATTAAATATCCCTAGTCATAGTATTATCGAGATTGGACATCGATAATGCAGAATAGACTAGTATTGCACTTGTGCGCATTGTGGGAGCAAAATGACATAGTTCTCATATATTTAGGTATAGGATACTCATGCAAGTGTAATAGGAAGTTGTGTTTTACCGATGGTAAGGAAAACAGCTTCGCTCTGGATAGACCTCTCGGAATTCAATTGGTAGTATGACTATGTGTCTATGGAAGTCCGAATCAGGGTAGGTGTATTTGATCTTAACCTGAGACTTGCACCGATAATACTTGCGACAATCAATATACTTTGGTTTTGGTCGTCCAAGGCTTTAACCGGTTCTGTGTACACCTCTTCTGGGTATAATGAGAATCGTAGTGTATTGGTTGTGATGTCGAGATGGAAGTATCACTCCAGTCATAGTGGAGATGATGATCACGTAGGATACGGAACTGGTTCTCTTATGTACTGCAGTCATCGGGATAATATGACTAGGTCATGATTATCCGATTATAGAGACTAGTTACCAGAGATCCGATATGTGCTTCGTACGGGGCAAACACATTTCCAGCCCCAGGCCTAGAACGTGACATCCGATGCTGGATCGAAATACGCAATACTACGTATACTACGCCTGATATAGATCACATATTCCAGTAAGAATATTTCTGGAGAATTGGGTAGGCACGGTGCTTTGCTAGAAGCCAACCATGTCTTGTAAATCGATAAAAATGTAGTACTAGGTACGTACGTGTTCGGATAGTCCGATGGCCGGATTTACTGCCAACATATCCGGGGATCTTATGGGTCGCTTCCCGAAGATTCACCGATGACGTATGACTCGCACTTTATTAATCTGGGATTAATTTCATGAGAGAGAAAAATAATTTGGGATTAATTACGGAGATACTTTTATCTGGGATAAAATATTAATTAAGAGAGAAAACGATTAATTTAGATTTAATCGATAAAATAATAAATTCGATATATTATACGAAATTGGATTTCGACGCGGAATTGAAATTAGATTTTAATTCGGGCGAACGAGTTAATTAGAATTAATTTGTCAGTGAGGTGAATAGTAATTTTGCTAGGCATAATTATTTAATTAAATTAGATTTAATTACGTCGCAACGGAAAATTCGTTAATTTGGAATTAGCGAACCCGAGCCCAGGAGTGTTTGGCGGGCGCACTCGCATTGCGAATTTAAGTGCGGCCCAAAGTCACATCAAGCGTCAAACCACTAATCACATCAAGCGTCAAATCACTTGTCACTTTGAGTGATGTGATGTCTAGTCACTTTTGATGTGAATAGTGATGGAAGTTGATGGAGGTGGTTGTTGGCATAAATGCCTTGACTTTTTGAAAGCAAAAATTTGGTATTTGATTTTAGAAAATCAATTACAATTTTTAAGACAACCACACATCTTCATCTCTCATTCTCTTCTCTCCTCTCTCACGCCCAATGGGCTGTTTTCTTCTTCTGTTTTTCTGTCATTGCCGAGACATGAAGGAGAAGCAAGGAATGATTTGAGGGCAAATTTTTCCGGAGTGCTCGCACACTTTCGGAGTACATACAAAGGTGATAGGGAATCTTTTTCATGAGCATGGAATCACCATTTGTAAAGCTTGGAGCTTGGAGCATCTTTGGAGCACACTTGGAGGTGGTGACCGAAAATTGGAGGAGCAAAATTTACCCACTGCCGAGAGCACCATGGAGGGGAGAAAAGTTTTTGTTCCTCGCATCGCACAACCGATCATTGTAAGTATTCCGCAACTTCTTTGAGTATTCGCACATGTGTTTCATTGCTTAAAATGGTCATTGGGACCTAATAGAAACCCAATAATGGTATCAGAGCCATTTTGAGCATGAAACTTGATTAGGGTAAAATTGGGTAAATTGAATTTGAGCATGTTTGAGTGAAATTGATTGTTTGAGCATGCTTGTAAATGAATGACTTGGAGTTATTTGTGATCAATTTTTCTGAAAAATGGATTGGATCATTTTTTTCCCCAAATCTAGGCTTTGTCGAGAGTCATATTGCCCTAAATGTCATGGTATTTTTTTTTTTCTTTGATCATTGGATGACTGAAACAGTTGGGTAATGTTTATTTAAGATTCAATTGAATTGGATTTACAATTGGACATTAAAACCCTAAGAACCGTGACATATAGCATGTATAATGAGTTGATTTTCGATTCAATTGTGTTGGATATGAATTGATGTAAATGAGCATAATTAATTGAGTGAATTAGTATTTTGGAAATGTTAATTTGGTTAATTAATTATGGCATACACTTTAAACTAATTAATTATAAAATTTGGAATTTTGTAATTTAATTAATTGGGCATATTTTGGAAATTGGGCTTGAAAAGTTGTAATTGGGCTTAATGGGCTTGGTTGTACCAAGTTAGGTTTATGCTAAATTGGTTGGATCCAATTGGGCCCAAAACCATATCTATAAAGTCAAATTATGACTTAATGGACCTTTAATTTTAATTGGGCCTAATGGGCCAAAATTGGTTTCTTGGCAAATAAGGGTGATTCCTTAAATGGGCTTTGGTATTTGGGTTTGACCCATATTGACCAAAAGTCCATGCCTTAGAAATTAATTAAAAGCTCATTGGACTTTAATTAAATTGACATTGGATGTTAATCGGGCTTTGAGACCCGTAACGATTAGATTTAGAATCTAAGTAGTAAATGTACTTAAAAAGTGTAATTATTTAATTTGGAATTAAATAAATGAGTTAGTATTAAATACAAATTAAATTGGATTTAATGTTGTAGTTTAATTTAATTCAAGAATTCGTACTTTGAGTACTTATTCGCAAAATGAGTTTGACTCGCGCAAAATCAAATCGTTGTTTGAACATTGGATGGTCATTAATATTCAGATTAATTAATTGGATTAGATTGATTGATAACATGCTTGTGTGAATACATGGTTGCGATGTATTAATAATGTATATCGGATGGATATTAGATGGGTGGGGCAATTTTCGAAATTGTTGTAATAAATTTAGAATTTATTAAATTGGACCTACGTGTCCAGCCTGTTACCTCCTTACTCTTTGTATTTCTCTTCTCACATATTCCACTCAATGAAATGAGGTTTCTTTAGAAGTGTTATGTAATTAGGTAGAATAACACTTGTGCTAGCGGGGAGAGAGGAAACGGAGAGATTTGTTCTAGGAACAATGTTTAAGTATCCATCCATATATCATTATTATTTTATCTATATGCGCCTTATTATGTGTTTAGAATTCATATTTAAGGGTGTATGATGATGAGACCTTAACAAAGATAATTAATTGGTTGCCAGTTACGCGAAAAAATCCTCAAAATATATTAAGCGTTTTTCCTTCCATTGAGTGATTCTTACTCAAGATCCAAGACTGGCATTGGTTTGTTGGCCAAAGTCAAGACCTTTGTCCGTCGAGGATGTGTTTGAATCATGAAGGCTTTGTTCCATATCGGTGTCTTGTCCAAGTTGTGATTTGCTGGCCAAAGTCAAGATCACTTCTTGTCCATCGACATTGATTACGAAGCTTTCCAAGGTCAATGGGTTCCGCTTAACTGAATCACTAAGTTTGTTGTGCCAAAGTCAAAGCTTAGTTGATTCAGAGGAAAAATGTTAGGAATATATTGGATATATTGGCATATATAAGATATATGTTTCGGACTTGGATGTCCACCTACTGGATCTAGGAATTAGATGGGATCCAATTGAGCTTAGAGATCTACCTAGTTAATTATCATACAATTTGTTAGCCAAAGTCAAGATTGTGTGTTATTTAACGGGATCCTAGCCCACTAGGAAACAAGGTTTCCCGAGTACTCAACAGAGGGTTAGAGGCTCGCCGAAAAATAGTGGGAGGCAAGTATTAAATTTGTAATATTCGTTTAGTTACTTTCCATACGCACTCATTTAAATTATTCGTCAATAAATTAATATATTAGTTGGACTAATAATTAATGTTGTTTTAATTAAACAGTTGGACTGTATTCAAACTATTTCATTTATAGTTGATTATATAATTGGATTATTATAATCAATATATTTGAATTAACTAATTTCAATTAATAGTTGAATTTATAATTGGATTATAGTAATGAATATAATTGAATTTAATCTATTAAATTATAGTTGATTATATAGTTGGACTATAGTAATCATTATAATCAATAGTACCTAAAATCGTTGATTAAATAGTTAGACTATTAGAATCAAGATAATTGAAAGATTAGTGTTTAAAACATAATCCTGGGTGAAAATGTATTTAAACGACTTTAATTTTCAAAAGGAATAAAATATCAGGATAGTCCTGGGTGACCGAGAAGTTACTTTATTGATATAGAGTGACATCTCGAGCCTAAGCCTGGAGTTAAGCAAATAGTAGGAGCATGATCTTTGGAAGATTCATGTGATGATAACTTTAGTGCTTAATCCAATAAGCTTGCCAAATAGATTCCTTAATTTCTTATTCAGACTAAGGACTAAGGATTGATCCTTATAGTATGATAATGAAATTGAAGGATCTTCATAGATCTATCCTTAGATCTTAGAAGTACTAATTGCAATAGAAAACTCTTGGAGAGTTAATGGCTATACTCAAGGAGACAAAGCCAGAGTTTGCAATAAGGCAAGAAGCGCAAGGCGCATCTTACTTCGATATTCTAGAAGTCCATGGCTTGGCCAAAGGCTTCTGGGGTGTGGGAAAGGGCAAAGGCAAAGTCATTATAATCTTCTGGGAAGAAAAATGACATATCCCAAGATGTCTACCTAAACTGTGGCAAACGGGGTCACTAGATGCGTGACTGCCGTATGGACAAGGTAGACATGAAGAAAGTTAAGAAGTCGGGACAAGGTTTCGGCTTCAAATATGTTTGTTATAAACATGTTCACTGCTAGTATTAAAATTGGATTTTAGATACTGGATGTGATACATAAATATGTACTGATGTTTAGAATCTGCTATGAGCAGGATACTGACTTCATTTGAGATTAATCTGCGAATTGGAAACGGGACAATTATCGGTATTTTAACCGTAGAAACCTAAGTTTAGGAACTACCCTTCGGGTGTGCACTTAAATTAGGAAACTGTTACAATGTAACTAGTTTGACTAGATACATTATCTCTATATCAGGGTTTAATCCGTTGCGGATATACCTTTATATTCTAGAACACTAAAGTGTTTTATTTTATAAAGATGATATTGAGATAAACACATTAGATGTGAATAAAGACATTTATATTTTGAATATAAATAAATGTCAAACATATGACATGACAAACAAATAGCTGGAACTGAATTAATCAGTTGAGACTTATAAGTGGCATTGTTGTCTATGACACAATAAACAAGACTCGTATATCCACACTTTCGAAGAGTGGATACTAGGACAGATTTGATATTATTCAAATAATGTCTATGAATCTATTTTATTAGGCAAAGTGCCTAAAATACCATTTTACTTGGTAAAAGTGTAAGTGCCACCGATCTGTTAGCCCTCGTTCATAGTGACGTTAGTGGGCCCATGTCTAGCTAGGCTAGATATGGATATGAATGTTTCGTGACCTTTACGGATGTGGCATCATCGCGTTATGTTATGTGTTTCTTTTGAAACACAAATCGGAAACTCAAAGAGTTTCGACACGAAGTAGACAAACAGACGTCGGTTTAAAGTATTAAACATCACAGTTAGACCATGATGAAAATACTTAAGCAAAAAGTTTCTCAAATACTTGAAAGAGTATAGTATTCTTTCAAAGAGGACTCCTCCCGGAACACGTCAAGTTTAACGATGTGTCTGAACGGATATAAACCGAATTTTTTTTGGACATAATAAGGTTAATCATAGTCGCTCGATACCCTTACCATTCCTTCAACGGATACGCATTAACAGTGCAGAACTTATTTTGAATAAGGTTCCATAATAATTTGTTTGAGAAAGTTCATATTAGATATGAACAGGAAAGAAATCGGGTTTTCTCATTCCTGAAGATTTGGGTATGCTAGGCATATGTTTTGATGATACCAAACTAGAACCCAAATTGGATAAGTGCCTAATTTTAGGTTATCCTAGGGAAACCTAAGTATAGTACTTATGCATCTCACAAGAGAACAAGTTAATTGTTGCTCACCATGCGGTTTTCCTAAGAGGAATACCTATATGCAGTGGTAAGTGGGAGGAAAGTAAAACTCGATGAAAACGGAGTAATACTATTCCAGGCACTGAGTCCTTATGGAACACAATAGTTCATCAAGGATGAAACTATACCAATAATCTTCGAATACACAAGAACCGCGTACGTCGGAAAGAGTCAGAAAATACCTGGGTATGGTTTCTGATCTCACCTAATAAAGATGTCAATCTTATTGAGGAATATGAACTGACTTCGTATGAGGAAGTGATACAAGGTATCGACTCCCTATTATGGCATGTGGACAACAATGACCCATACCCATAGCGTCACTATTTGCACAGATCATTGTGTTGTTTGTAGCAAATTAACTATGTTACAAGGAAATTGCACTCTCATCATTTGTGATTAGATCACCTTAGATGTATAATGAAGAGAGGTCCATATGATTAGTTTCCTGGATTGAGATGATATGACAGTATCAGTCCACGAAGGATTAATCATTAAATTCCCTAGTCGTAGTATTATCGAGACTGGACATCGATAATGCGGAATAGGCTAGTATTGCACTTGTGCGCATGTGAGGGCACAACAGCATAGTTCTCATATATATTGGGTTTGGATACTCATGCAAGTGCGATGAGGAGGTTGTGTTTCACACCGATGGTACGGGAATAGCTCTTCGCTCTGGATAGACCCATCGGAATCCCATTGGTATTATGACTATGTGTCTATGGGAATCCGACATCAGGGTAGGTGTATTTGGTCTTAACCTGAGACTTGCACCGCTAATGCTTACGATAATCAATATACTTTAGTTGAGGTCGTCTAGGACTCTAACCGGTTCTGTGTATGCCAAAGCTGAGTATATTGAGAATCGTAGAGTATTGGGTGTGATGTCAAGACGGAAGTATCACTCCAGTCATATGTGGAGATGATGTCACGCAGGATACGGTATTAGTACTCTGAGGTGCTTGCAGCCATCGGATATTATGACAAGGTCATGTATATCCGATTATAGAGACTAGTTACCAGACATCCAATATGTGCTTCGGACGGGGCAGACACTTATCCAGCCCCAGCCCTAGCACGTGACTATCTGATACTGAGCCGATATGCACGATACTTGGTATACTACGCCTGATATAGATCCTTATATATTCCTGTAAGAATATTTCCGGAGAATTGGGTAGGCA
The DNA here is from genome assembly GCA_019454045.1 of Zanthoxylum bungeanum. NCBI lineage: Eukaryota > Viridiplantae > Streptophyta > Magnoliopsida > Sapindales > Rutaceae > Zanthoxylum > Zanthoxylum bungeanum. The sequence continues at coordinate 26 of SKCR01000435.1, read as the reverse complement.
TGGCGTTTTGCTAGAAGCTAACCTTG
>SKCR01000434.1:0-29373 GCA_019454045.1 Zanthoxylum bungeanum | reverse complement strand
TTTCATCTGTTGAAATATCGCTTCATAGTTAGTCTTAATATAGTTCAAATACACCTTTCAATCATCTATATGTAGTTATAGATATTCAACATATATAAAATAAATGGCAAATTCAGCGATTTCTTCAAATTCTATTGCGTATAAAATTATTTGAACGAAATTGTGAAATTTATATAAATTGATGTAAAACTATAACAATATATAAATATCATAAAAGTAAAGGAAACCACATGCAATCATATAATCACACATCACAATCCATAATGCATGAGCTCTAACTCTTAAATCCTAGAGTGCTATAACAACCCATATGGCCATGTGTAACAAAACTATGATACTTTTTGAACTTTCACCAATGGTAGTCCTCCACATTGTCCATACAAGACTTACATTTGCTACACTGAAGACTATCGTATACCATTTAGGCTCGAAGACCATCAATACAGCCCCGTATAAGATTTGTGGTTCTACCCATGACGGTCTAATCCACCAATATCTAGTATTACGAACTACACCAATGGTCAACTATGACACTTTATGAACTACACCAATGGTAGTCATGTCACACTTTTCACACAGGATTATGGACCACTGTGTGGTCAAACAACAAGTAGACCTCATGTGTGATCTTATGGTATGTGCGTAATATGCAATTTTCAGAAATACCTATGTAGTAATTTATAAATACTATAAACCGTCAATCAAATCTATAATATCCGCAAAATCCTTAAAATCAACATAATTTAAAATAATCATTTCATAAACAGTTTAATAAATAGATATAGTATGGAATTTAAATATAATTTATATATAAACTTTTTTTAAAAAGAATAGTAATCGAACCTCTACCTCGATCATACGCTTGAGGCATAAATAATTCTCACCACGAGGTTCGGCATATATGGCTTCATCTATTCCTAAGCCAAATTTTGTCTTAGGCCGACCGACACAAATCTCAAGGCACACGTAGTTTGCTTTTGACAGGGTCCAGCGTTCCGGCAATTTCAATGGTTAAATTATATATTCACGCACTCATTTCGTCGAGTGGAGTTCGTTTGTCAATTTCATGGTCGAATTTCTCGGGCACGACCAAAAATCGAATTTCACTCTCCGCAGAAATGTGTATTTTCCAAACGGCATTGGATCTAAGCATGGTCGGGTGGTATTGGAAAGGTCTTGGCAAGGGGAGTGCACACTCGCCGATAGCGATGAAAGATGATGTCGGACGACGGAGTGGGGGGGGGAAGAAGGGTGGTTATGTCGCGGTTTTTGGGACGGCGATATATCCTCCAGTAGGACTTCGATGATGACACCACCGATAGGGATTGAACACTTATGGCTAAGGATTCTAGCGGGCCGGCGCGTGGCTGCTTGCGAGTGGCGGTGGACGACGTACAACGCCAACAGTGATGGTGGCAAGAGGAAAGGGGGGGAGAGAGAGAGTGAGAGCGTGTTTTCAAATGTAAATGGGTGGAGATGTGCGTATATATAGATCTAATTGGGAAACATGTCGCACCCTGATTGAGCCGAGTGTTGCACATCGATTGGGCCATGTGTCGCGTTTCAACCCCTAGAAAACATCATTGAGCCCTCTGAAGCTTGATTAAAGTGAAAATTATTCACGAAATGCTTGAATTTTATCATTTTAGTCTTTAGTTGAAAGTTCCAAATTTTTACATTTTGGTATCTTTTTTGACCAATTCAAAATTTGACTTTTTGACTTCAGATTTCTTTTATTTTCCAATAGAAATATGGGGTTTTAGGGATGGTGTTGGCTAACGCCTGATCTTTTGTACTCGACCAATATGTACCGACTTTCATTATCAACATCACCAACTATGACTACTGCGACTTTTGAATTCGCACGCACATTGTACAGACCTGGGTTGGAACCCGGGACGAAATCAGCTGAACAGCTACATTCTTAATTCTTTTTTTAATACTAACTAACAGTAAGTTTTCTTTGCCTATACAAGAAAATCCCACCTCATTTGGCAATGGAATTAAAGAAATAAGAAGAATAATATTCTAAAAAAGAGCTGCACTTTGCTATTCATTCTTTTCATCTAAAAGCAAAAATTGTCCAAACACTTATTAGTGTTGGAGGATTTTCAACTTTTTTAGATTTAAGAACAGGCTCAGTTCGCGAGCAGAATGCTTCACGATTCCTTGCTCGATTTTCAAATAAAACACACAAATCTTTGAAAATAAAATATACAAATAAGAACCTTTCCGCATTGTCTTAGTTTCTTGAATGCCTATTATTATTATTTTTTAACTCTAATGTTGTCGTTAGTATCATCAATAATGGAGCACGTGTGGTGTGGTTTTGGTAATATCTCATGAATAATGTGGTAGTTATGAATTAATTAAATAGCTCTATATAAATGAACATGTACGTTGGAAATACCGCCGTTAAATCATTTCTTTCGGACTTAAGCGGGGGTAGAAAAAATTTATGGTTGTCTCATGCTCTTATATGAAACGTATTTTTTGGATTCGAACCCAATAACTCAATGTGAGATCTTTAATCCTTCATTATCAAACTACGCTCGTCAGAGAGAAAGAGCAGCTAAATTAACTCATTTCTTCAACTCTACTTTCACGAGGATTCATAAAGGATCACACAATCCATTAACAGGAAAAGTCCCAAATGATAATATATAGTGATTTTCAGATCTATTTTTATCAAGTCGAGTATTAATGGGCCAACCCATGACAAATTATTCTTTATGAGTTGGTTTAAGCATCAAAAACCGTTTCATCCTAAAAATACTTAATATTTTTAAAACAAAACAAAACAAAATAAATTAAGAAAGTGACATTTATGCAAAAAATTTACAAATCTAAATTCCATAGATATTTATTATAAAATTTGGAATCATCATTATAATTTGCCTCAAGCGTAAGTCCATATTTTTCTCTCAATTCTACCGAGGTAATCAAATATCTTTCTATGATTTTCATTCTCTCTTAAGATCTTATCTTATTCTTTTATTGTTATTAGTTCATAATACATAAGAAACACAAACGAATTAACGAATCATGTTTGTGTTAAATTTTAAACAAATCGAATTCTTATGTGATGAATTTATATTCAACTCGTTAGTAAGTAAATATCCGTTTAGTTTCAACATTATTCAACGACATAATTTACGGTAATTCATTTATATAGATGAAAAACACAATTAATAATGAATTTACTAAAAATGGCCAACCCAAATCGGACAATATTATTTTTCAATAATATTGATAACAACTTCTCGAACTTAATTAAAAAATAACAAAAACTTGCAAAAGTAAAGTAATAAACGAAACATAAATGAATAAACGAATCAGTTAGTTCAAATTCATATTCGATTTACTTATTAAACGAATTGAATCGATCTATTTAATAAACGAATCAAATTTTCCAAACTCATATCCTCTTTAACCCGAATTGAATTGAACGAATAAATACCCCAAATTACTACCCCAAATGATATTGGTATCTTAAACCAAACTATTTATCATTTGTTTTTATAAAAAAACCTTCATTGTATTAAATTATTTTATTTTATTTTAATAAAAAAAAAAAAAAATTTGCGTTGCTCACTCTTTACATTTTTTAAGGATAAATTTATTTTTATTTTATATTTTGATGGTTTAAACAAGAAGAATATGAAGAATTTTCATTTAGAATCATACTAACATATATTTTGATATTCTATCTTCTTTGGTGTTGCCACATGTCACTTTAAAACTTTCAAACATTTAGTGCATTTAGTAGGTAAATAAACTTAATTAATAAAGACTTTAAAATATTTGGTGTATTTAATAGGTGAATGAATTTGATATAATGAATGTATTTATCATTTTTAGGAAGTGAATGAATTTTATTTAACGAATGTATTTATCATATCTAAATTTGTGAATACAATTAGTGATTTGAGTTAAATGTGATGTATTTATTATTATTATCATTATAAATACATGTGTTGACGGTGGATTTTGGTCTCAGGGTAATATGGGGATATCACCTCCGAGAGAACCCTCCTTCAACTGTGAATTTGTTTGGTTATGGGGGAAACCAAAAGCAAACTTAGCAGAAGACAGAAAATACGCCAATCGACAAGGAGATTTAACGTGGTTCGGTGGATTTTGATCCCACCTACGTCCACGGGCACAAACTGGATGATACTTTTATTGCTGAGATATGCTTCTCCGATATCTCTTGAGCTTACAAGTTTTTCAATAATGATTCTGATCCCTTTTACACATGCTCTGCCCTCCTATTTATAATGGAGAAGTAATCAGATTCCTTTTAATACAAGGATTTCTTCCTGAAGATGGTTTTCTCTTCTTAAAAGGACTCTTAGTTGATCCAATTCTTCTTTTCCCATAAGAATTCCTAATCAATACTATCTTTACTCTCTTTATCCTATTAGGATGTTGACTTGTTAATTTTACCCCCATGGAAGTAGGATAATCAAATATCTTATCCTGTAGGAATATGATTTCTTATCTTCTGGAGCACGTCTCGTCGGGTGGTCGGTCTTCATGAGGTCGGTCATGATGGTTCTTTGGACCGAGAATGCTTCTGCCGATCTGATTAATGCCCGGTCGCTTGATCCAAAGTGGTCGGTTACTGATGAAAGTGCTCGGTCTCTTACTGTTTATAATACTCATGTGACCGGGTCGGCTTTTAATGATTTTGACCAAGATGAAAGTTACCATTTTGTCCCTACCGTGCCGTTTTAAATTCTATAGTGCCTAAAAACACCATCAACATCTATCCCCTAGTTCTCGGTAACAACGAGTTTGCGAGTTGATGCCGGGAACTATAAAAAAAAGATGGTGTGCAGATGAACTCGTCGGTGGTCATTCGCAGAGAAAGAATGCCTTGGCTGCAAATTGGTCCTTCCTGCCACCTTCATGTGCTCAGTCAACGAGGATCCTGATATCCACCCGTGAGAGAAAAATGCTTTGCCCTTATGCTGATGACGATCGACTCGGTGGGACGTAACCCGCCCCGTGCTAAGAAGGATATTTGGCTCTGGGGGAATGTCACCTCTCCAGACCAATAGAAAGCCGGACATGGGGGAGATCCTCCGTTCCCATGCCGATGATAAGTCTCTCGGTGGGACATATCCCGACCCTGAGCTGAAAGAAACACTTGGCGCTGGGGGAATGTACATCCCCAGTCCAAAGACAGACTCGGTGGGACATCGCCCGACCCCGAGCTGTAAGAAACACTTGGCGCTGGGGGAATGTTACATCCCCAGTCCAAAGACAGACTCGGTGGGACATCGCCCGACCCCGAGCTGTAAGAAACACTTGGCGCTGGGGGAATGTTACATCCCCAGTCCAAAGACAGACTCGGTGGGACATCGCCCGACCCCGAGCTGTAAGAAACACTTGGCGCTGGGGGAATGTTACATCCCCAGTCCAAAGACAGACTCGGTGGGACATCGCCCGACCCCGAGCTGTTAGAAACACTTGGCTCTGGGGGAATGTTACATCCCCAGTCCAAAGAAGCTGACTCGGTGGGACGTGACCCGACCCCGAGCTGAAAGAAACACTTGGCGCTGGGGGAATGTTACATCCCCAGTCCAAAGACAGACTCGGTGGGACATCGCCCGACCCCGAGCTGTTAGAAACACTTGGCTCTGGGGGAATGTTACATCCCCAGTCCAAAGAAGCTGACTCGGTGGGACGTGACCCGACCCCGAGCTGAAAGAAACACTTGGCGCTGGGGGAATGTTACATCCCCAGTCCAAAGACAGACTCGGTGGGACATCGCCCGACCCCGAGCTGTTAGAAACACTTGGCTCTGGGGGAATGTTACATCCCCAGTCCAAAGAAGCTGACTCGGTGGACGTGACCCGACCCCGAGCTGAAAGAAACATCGAACTCGGTGGTACAAGAGCAGACCCGAGTCGGAAAGAGATATCGGTCTCGGCGGTACAAGAGCAGACCCGAGCCGGAATGAAACATCGGTCTCGGCGGTACAAAAGCAGACCCGAGCCGGAAAGAGACATCGGTCTCGGCGGTACAAGAGCAGACCCGAGCCGGAATGAAACATTGGTCTCGGCGGTACAAAAGCAGACCCGAGCCGGAAAGAGACATCGGTCTCGGCGGTACAAGAGCAGACCCGAGCCGGAATGAAACATCGGTCTCGGCGGTACAAAAGCAGACCCGAGCCGTAAAACATATATCAACAAAACGGACTCGGCGGTACAAGAGCAGACCCGAGCCGTAAAACAAATATCAACAAAACGGACTCGGCGGTACAAGAGCAGACCCGAGCCGTAAAACAAATATCAACAAAACGGACTCGGCGGTACAAGAGCAGACCCGAGCCGTAAAACAAATATCAACAAAACGGACTCGGTGGTACAAGAGCAGACCCGAGCCGTAAAACAAATATCAAAACCATTGTGTGGGCCATAACAAACAAGCATAATCAAACGTTAGCCTATGACATAAGAGGTCTTACTCACATTTTTGGGATCCGTTGTCTTTCTTGCAACTCTACATGGGTCACTACAAGGAGGGTTTTTCTTAATACATCATCTATGCATCTCAGCATTCCACGCATCCGACCGGATGACTTCTGCTATCAATTTGGTTGGCCTCAAAAACCGAATGGTTCATGTACTCACTGAGATAGCCTTTTTTCACCAAGTCTTCCACCTGCTCCCGCAGGTCTCTGCACCCATTCGTGGCATGTCCCCTTACGTTATGGTAGATACAGTAAGCCCTACTGTTTTCCTCCTCAATCGGGAACCTCCTCAAATTAGGCTCGGCCAACAGACCTTTATCCTGGATTTCCCGAACTATCTGGGCCATAGGTTTGTTCAGGGGGGTATACGCTTCTTCTCGGGCTTCGTGATTTACTTGGGTCGAGACCCCTCTTTTCTGATCTCTCCGAGGCATCGGTTTGAATTCTTTGGGTCTCGGATTGAATTTTTTGAATTCCCTGTCCGGTCGGCGGGGGACCTCTGCTCTTGTTGTTCTTTCTCGGGTGGCCGTCCCCCTTCGGGAGATCTTTTCTTCGCTTTCCAATAAGACGAATTTCCGGGCTACCTCTAGAGCGGTAGCATAATCCGGCGTATCCTGGATTCTTAGGTGAGTCCATAACTTCCCGACCTTTAGGGCTCCCTTTAAACTTTCCAGGGTCTCTAAGGACTCATATCCTCCGACTTCTAGTACCATGTTGTGGTACCTCTCAATAAAAGTTTTCAGAGGTTCGTCATCTCCTTGCTTCATGAGCCTTAACTCTCCAATTGTCTTCTTAGGAGTGCAGGCTCCTTTAAAGTGTCTGACGAATGACTTTTTAAGCTGTGTGAAGCTCCCGATGCTCTCCGGTGCCAGGCTTCTATACCATAATAGGGCGGGTCCACCTAAAGTCAAGGGGAACACTTTACAGACAGCGTCTCCTACCATTCCCTGAACTTCCATTAACAGGACAAAACTTTCGATGTGGGATTTTGGGTCGGAGTGGCCTTTGTAGGGGGTCATGGTTGGCATGTTGAATCGCCTTGGGAATTTTGCCGACCTTATCTCTTCAGTGAGGGGAGATTCTTCCTCCTCGCCCCGGGCATCTCCCGTACTGGTCTTGAAGCCTTCCCCCCACTTGGTATCTCCTTTTTTAACCAGGATTTTATTTCGCTGGTTGTGTTACCGTGCCGTCTTCTGTGTCCTTCTGTCCGTCTATTGTTCCGGGTGTGGCGCTCCTCATGCCTTGAAATTTCCAGTTCATCTTCGCTGTACTCTTGGTCCTCTCTCCTGGGGTTGTGAAAACTATCATAGGAGGGATCTGGTGATTGTTCCTCTTCTTCCTCTTCCCATGTGTCCTCTGTCTGTGACTCTCTTCCTACCACTACGGATTTCATCCCATAGGGGTCTCTCTTTCTGGGTCCATCGTCCTCACTTACATCTACCACTCTTTTCCCTTTCTCCTTTTCGCTTCTTCTCTGGCTAGTTCCGGTTTCAGGTTTCCCGTTTTTTGTTCCCTCCATTTTTTCCAGCCGATCCATCATAGATTTCATGCTATCTTCCATTTTTTTCATCCAGTCTACTGCCGGACTCCCTGAGGTTTGGTGATTTCCGCCCTCTGCCATTTGTCTTATCACGCGAACTGCTTTTTGTTAAAGTTCCCCACAGACGGCGCCAACTGTTGACGGTGGATTTTGGTCTCAGGGTAATATGGGGATATCACCTCCGAGAGAACCCTCCTTCAACTGTGAATTTGTTTGGTTATGGGGGAAACCAAAAGCAAACTTAGCAGAAGACAGAAAATACGCCAATCGACAAGGAGATTTAACGTGGTTCGGTGGATTTTGATCCCACCTACGTCCACGGGCACAAACTGGATGATACTTTTATTGCTGAGATATGCTTCTCCGATATCTCTTGAGCTTACAAGTTTTTCAATAATGATTCTGATCCCTTTTACACATGCTCTGCCCTCCTATTTATAATGGAGAAGTAATCAGATTCCTTTTAATACAAGGATTTCTTCCTGAGATGGTTTTCTCTTCTTAAAAGGACTCTTAGTTGATCCAATTCTTCTTTTCCCATAAGAATTCCTAATCAATACTATCTTTACTCTCTTTATCCTATTAGGATGTTGACTTGTTAATTTTACCCCCATGGAAGTAGGATAATCAAATATCTTATCCTGTAGGAATATGATTTCTTATCTTCTGGAGCACGTCTCGTCGGGTGGTCGGTCTTCATGAGGTCGGTCATGATGGTTCTTTGGACCGAGAATGCTTCTGCCGATCTGATTAATGCCCGGTCGCTTGATCCAAAGTGGTCGGTTACTGATGAAAGTGCTCGGTCTCTTACTGTTTATAATACTCATGTGACCGGGTCGGCTTTTAATGATTTTGACCAAGATGAAAGTTACCATTTTGTCCCTACCGTGCCGTTTAAATTCTATAGTGCCTAAAAACACCATCAACAACATGTAAAATATAATTCTCTTAATTTTACTATTTAATTCTCTCAAATAGGTATCTATGTCAACTTAATTTGATATAGTTTTGATATTTATTAATATGGATTGTTCCTGTATTACGAAGAATTTTATGTTGCATAAATATAAATTAATTTTTTTTTTTTTAAAGAATTAAAACCGCTGCGCGGGTAGTTATATTTATAAGGAGCTATGGCTAACTTGGGCTGGACTGGCCCAACTTCTGGTTGGCCCATGGAAACCATTCCATATCGCGAGTACTTCACCTAATCTACTCGAACGAGTCGCGCTAACCCCCTTCCGGTTAAAAAAAAAACCGCGGGAATTGAATGTCAGTCGTCACACGTCAGGTAATTAGGTGAAGGATTCAAAACAAGACAACAATCGAATACTAATTCAAGTTACAATCTTCGACTTCAGCTTCTGGTTTATTTAATTTTAACCTTTTAAAGAAAAATTAAAATAAAACACTAATCTCAATCTCTTTTCAACAAATCGAAATTCAAAAACCAATCAAACACGGACATCAAAATTCAATTGGCATCACCGGTCAACGGTCCCAACTCTCAAACACACACAAAAAAAAAAAAAAAAAAAAAAAGCAATTAATCTCTCACATTTCCAGTTAGGGTTTCAATCAATTTCATCCACTTTATTGTTTCTCCGATGAAACAATTGTCTTTTCTTTACTTTTTGTACATCGTACTGTCACTTGGTTCCGTCACGGTCGAATCAAAATGCAGCAAAGGCTGTGACACAGCTTTAGCTTCGTATTACGTTTGGAGAGGCTCGAATCTCACCTTCATAGCCCAAATACTAAAATCTTCCCTCGTCGATCCCAACGATGTTGATTTAAAATCCATTTTATCTTATAACAAGCAAGTGGCTAACAAAGACACTCTCCTGGCTGACACCAGAATCAACGTTCCATTTCCTTGCGATTGCATCAACGGCGAATTCCTCGGCCACGTGTTTCAATACTCTATCAATACCGGCGACACGTACGACAAGGTCGCGAGAACTTTTTACGCCAACTTGACTGATGCGGCGTCGTTGCAGAGAGTTAACCGTTATGACCCGATTAGGATTCCGGATTCTGGGACTCTTAATGTGACGGTGAACTGCTCTTGTGGCAATGCTGACGTGTCGAAGCAGTACAGGTTGTTTGTCACGTATCCGTTGAGGCCAGACGATAGCTTGCAGTCGATTGCCAAGAATGTGAGTTTGAGTGAGAGTTTGCTGCAGAGTTATAATCCTGGGGTGAATTTTAGTCGTGGGAGTGGTTTGGTTTTTATTCCGGGCAAAGGTGATTGGTTTTCTCTTTTAAAGATTTAATTTTTGTGGTTCAGGGAATTGGTAGTTTATGAATTTTTGTGTGAGGGCTTTGAAAATTGTGTTGGAAAGGGTTATTGTTTGCTGGGAACTTGATGCATGGCTGTAGAATTTGATTTCAAGTTATGTTTGGGACTGAGATGCGGTGGCTTTTAACTTATAGTTGTGCAATGAAATCACTAGCGGTAAGAGGGTGGTTGGTTGGTAACATAAGATGCGAGGAAAATGGGTGTTTTCCAAATGGTTTAGTTGTTGTGGTTTCACAGTTAAGTAAAAGCACAACAGAATACACATACCCTTATATTATGGGGTTGAGGTTTAGTTGTTCATTTATGCAGTTAGTTGAATTTATAATTGAGTTATGAAGAGAATGGTTAATTGGGAACTGGGTGTTTGGGTAGGGTTTGGTGTGGAGTCCAGGAAAATAATGTGTTGTGGTTTAATGTTTAATTGGACTGACTATTTGGTAGTGACCCAGGGTTAGCAGGATGTTGTAGGTTTAGATTAAGAATGTTTGCTGTCTTTGCTCTTCAGTGAATTCGATAAACTGCTAATTAGGTGGGTTATGGAACACTATGAAACTCTTTTTATACCTTCATGGTCTTTAGAATGACTCCTATTTGTTTGTTTGTGTTTGTGTTTTTTTGTTTTTGTTTGTCTTTTTTGTATTTTAAGGTGTCTATAGCTTCATTCTAGTGATATTCTAGGGAACCCAATTGCCATATTTGCTTACTGAATGCCATGGAATCCATCAAGTTATTTGATTCTCTAGCTGTTAAATAGTGCACTCATGTTATTATCAGTAAATTATTTGGTACATCATTTGACTTACAAACATCAAGCAGCAGAATTTTAATTCCTTCGGCATATTGACTGACTTCACCAAATCTTTCCTTATTGCAGATGCAAATGGTGATTATCCAGCCCTGGAGTCATCGAGGTAACTTCCACTAGTTCCATCTTTATGCTACTAAATTTTTTGTCTGTTTCGAATTTTTTATGAGTCTTATAATGATCTCATTGTTTATCTTTCTTTCCCTTTTGCAGCACAGGTGGTTTGGCCTTCCCTTCATGTTAGTTGTATGAAAATTATCTTCAGTTTGGAATGCTGATGTGAGATGCTAAACCAGGATCTTGATGCTACTTTTAGCTTATGTTGTACTTTTATGTAAGCAGGAATAGCTGGTGGCGCTATTGCTGGCATATCTGTAGCAGGAGTAGCTGGGTTGGCTTTACTAGCATTTTGTGTATATGTTGTATATTACCGAAAGAAGAAGTTGAAGAGGGCGGCATTGCTCTCAACATCTCAAGATCCGTCTTCTCATGCAGGAGCTGGTACTCCATATCATTTCTGCTTCTTGTTTGTTTATTTTGGATATTTATGAATTAAACAGTGCGTAGTGATTCCAGAGTCCCTCATGTTACTTAGACTTATCTTACCCCTTATTAACACCCAAAATCAAATATAAACTTCCGGTTATTGTCTGTTCTGAAAGTTCTAAGATCTCAAATTGTGAGACATGTTAGCATAGATTGCTGTTTATATGTTCACATCAAGCCAACACTATGTCACGTGCAAATTTTGTCTATTTTTGGTAAAGTATTTCATCCTCTTCACATCACGGAACATTCTGATAACCATCTTATTTCTCCAAATGTGTTATTTCTTTACCCCTTCCCGTCTTTGTGCACACAGTGAAACAAAATTAGTGTGCTTTACTGCTTCTTCATTTTCTTATGCTTTCCTAGATGATGATATCATACTCTTAACCATTTGTCCCCTTTAATTACTTACTCAAAGCCATGGAATCTATTGGTCTAGCTACTGGCACTCTCACAGGCCTTACAGGCATAACTGTGGACAAATCGGTGGATTTCTCATATGAAGAACTTTCCAAGGCAACTGATAATTTCAATATGGCCAATAAAATTGGTCAAGGTGGTTTTGGAGCTGTTTACTATGCAGAGCTGAGAGGAGAGGTCTGTATTTGTTCACCCTTTAATTTATTATAAATTAGTTGTTGAAGAAGAGTCTTCCTCTAAAGCATTGTAGGCAAATGTTTTATTAGCTCAGCATCTTGCTTTATTTTTTAATTTTTTTTTCCAGAAAATACTAATTTCTATGCTTGTTGATGGAAAACATTAAATTGTCTAACCAAATCATGTTGCCATGCATCAACTAAATTGTCAGGCAATGAATTTGAAATAGATCATTTCAGACACACTTTTAGATTTCAGAGGTGAATGCTTAGTTATTTCATCAATCAACAATTATATTATCTAGAAACAAAATCATTAAAGCTTATATCAGGGTTCAACATGATTACTCTTTGCAAGTTACAAACTGTTACAACTTGTTGTATTTGTGACGAATTCAAACTTAGTATGATTTGCAAATATACAGATTGATATAAAAAAAGAAGAGTTCAAGCAATTAATTGATAATGGATAAGATCGTTCTCCTCTAAGGACAGAAGCAAAAATAAAAGAAAGATAGATGGAACAGAATACAATTCCCCTCAACCAGCTCTGCTGGGAGCACACTATAAGAAGAGTAACAAATTTACCAAAGAAAATAATCGACACCCACACACACTGCTACGCTTCCTTTTCTATTGACCCCTCTGCTCCCCCATTTGCTCCACAAGCATCATTAATCGTAACTGCCCTCATACACGTCAGCACCACAATTATCCTCACGCCTTTTGAGAATCTCGGCACCCTCATTCCTACGTGTCACGCCTTTTGTTATCTTCCTCCTGGAATATACTTTCTGAATTGGTTGTCTCTCCCTTTTTTGTCCATGGGCTTCTCCTTTAATTGCATCTGAGGCCCAATTTTATCACTGTTAGAGTCAACATTCCTAACAATGCCACCCTCGGAAGCACAAGACTTGTCCTCAAGTCCGAACTCCAGAAACTGTTGAGCGATGTCTTCCAAATTTTCCCAAGTGGCCCGCTGACCTCTGTTTCCATTTAACCAGCCCCTGCTGTATCTCTTGGTGGCCCTGACGGATTGTCCTTTGATCAAGAATCTTCTCTGGTGCTACTAATTCAGTGAGCTCGTCTCCAATGTCTTTCTGCAATGTCCCTTGTACCAACTGATTTCCCACTGCTTTCTTTAGATTGGAAACATGAAAAATTGGATGAACTCTTGACTCTTCAGGGAGTTTGTAGTTGATATGCAACCGGACCAATCCGTCTAATAATTTGATATGGGCCGTAGTAACGTGCTGCCAACTTAGCACAGATGCGGCTCGACACCGTCTGTTGTCGATGGGGTCGCAAACGCAAATACACCTACTCCCCTTCTGTAAAATTCACTTCCCTCTTGTGCCTATCAGCATACTTCTTCATTCTCTCTTGGGCTCGTTGTAGATTTACCTTAAGATGTCTGAGAGCTTCATCCTTGTCTTATAGTTCTTGCGCTACTGCCTCAATGCTTATCTCGTTCCTCTCGAACTTGCGAAGGTCAAGTGGTGGTCGTCCATAGACTATCACACTCAATCTCAAATTCTTCCAAAAAATTTGGGGTACCCAATACCGGAGTGGCTGTTAGCCGAACCTTTAGCTCATCAAACGCCTGTTGGGCTTCTCCATTCCATTTGAATTGGTCTTTTTTTTAATAAATCCGTAAGAGGCCTCGCTATTTTCCCATAATCCTTCACGAATTTCCGGTAATACCCTGTCAACCCAAGAAACCCGCGATCCGGATCCACTGCGACTCCATGCTGGCTAATCACATGACCTAAGTAATTAATCATTGTTTTCCCAAACAAACATTTCCTTTCATTAGCTACCAAGTGGTTCTCGGCTAACTGTGACAAGACGCTCTCAAGATGATTCACATGTTGGTCCCAACAGGGGCTGTAAACCATAATATCATCAAAGAACAATACAAACTTGCGGAGATATGGTCTGAAGATATTATTCATTGTAGCCTGAAAGGTTGCCGGGGCATTCATCAACTCGAAAGGCATCATTACAAACAGTGTTGTTAGAGGCGCACTGAGGCGCGCCTCGAGGCGAGAGGCGCACGAGGCGATCGCCGATGCGCATCTATCCAGTCGAGGCGAGGCGATTCCAATGAGGCGCAGTGAGGCGCAGCGAGGCGCACGAGGCGCAGTGAGGCGCGAGGCGCACAGAGGCGCGCGCATCATGGTTTTCCAGTTTTTTCATCAATTTTTTTACACTTTTTTTTTCCAAATCTGTTTCTTTCTTCATCTTTTTTCTGTTTTTTTCATTTTCTTTATTTACAATTCTTTCTTTTATATTTATGTTTCTTTTTTCTTTTATAGTTCTGTTTCTTTTTCTTCTTTTTTTGCATTTTCTTTATTTACAATTCTTTCTTTTACATTTGTATTTTTTTTTCTTTTACAATTCTTTTTTTGAACTTTTTTAGCTTTGTTTCTTTCTTCATATTTTTTCTTTATTTTTTCCATTTTCTTTATCTACGATTCTTTCTTTTATATTTTCTTTATTAACGATTATTTTTCAGTTATATTTTTTCAGCAGATGTTTTTTTAATGCTTGTTGTTTTTCATTTTCTTGAACTTGAACTATGCGTATTTTTAATTACGTTTGTTTTATTATTTTCTTGAATTTGAAGTTTTGACTGTGTATATTTGTCAAGTATTATGAGTTAGACAAGTAGAAGTAATATAAAAGTAGAGTATATGTCAAAATATTATTATCTATTTACTATTTTTTTTTTTTTTTTATATTTACAAGTTAATAATGCATATATTACAAATTTAAAATTATTATTAATAAACGTGCGCCTCGTGTCTGTGAGGCGTGCGCCTCGCGGCCCTCGCCTTGCGCCTCGCTTTTCTGGCTCTGATCGCCTCAGTGCGCCTCTCGCCTTTAACAACCTTGATTACAAACTCATAATGCCCATCATGAGTCCGAAAAGCTGTTTTTGGAATATCCTCATCTCGTACTCGAATCTGATGATAACCGGATCTGAGATATATCTTCGAGAAAAATTGTGCGCCATGAATTTCATCCAATAGTTCTTCTATGACTAGAATGGGATATTTGTCACGCACCGTTATGTTGTTTAAAACTCGGTAATATACACAAAACGCCAACTCCCGTCTTTCTTTTTTACCAAGATAATCGGACTCGAGTATGGTGAACTACTCGGCTGTATCACCCCAACCAACAACATTTGCCTGACCAATTTCTCCATTTCATCCTTTTGGTTGTGTGCGTATCTATAGGGTTGGACTCTCACTGGACCTTCACCTTTCTTGATCACTATCGCATGATCCGTGTCTCGATGTGGTGGTAGCACCCCCATGTCTCGAAAGACCCCTTTGTACTTCCCTAGTAGCTCATTCAATTCATTGGTTTGCTACTGCCCCAATTCCTGGAACTCAGTCTCGGTTCCTTATAACAGACCCATAGGACCAGGCCTTGATACGCCACCTCCTTCACTTTCATTAAGGACTTCAGAGTCATAGGCATGAGACAAAGCGTTGGATCCCCCCTTACTGTCACTGCCTTCCCCTTCCAGTGGAACTTCATGGTCATCTTGCCCCAGTCAAGGCGTACCTCACCCAACTGCTCCAGCCAAGAAACTCCCAAGATCAAATCCACCCCTCCTAATTGAAATAAGTAAATGTCAGTGACCACTTCAACTTCCCCCAGATTTACTATCAACTCCCGACACATTCCCCTTGAAAAAACCCTCTGCCCATCCCCCAAGCACACCCCAAACCGTGGAGTGGTCTTCAATTTCTAGACCCAATTGCTCGGCGATCACTCTTGATACAAAATTATGGCTAGCCCTGCTATCAATCATCACCAGGAAAGGAATCTCTCTTATGCTTCCATATAATTTCACTGTCTTGGGTTGTGATATTCCTGTTGGTTTTATTCTAGGTCCCAAGATCATCAAACAAGCATGAAATATGTGTGAAAACAAATCAAAGAAGTTGCGGAATACTTACATTGATCGGTTGAGACGATTTGATGACGAACAAAATGAAATTTCTTCCCTCCAAGGTGGCGCACAGCATGCAGTTCACTACCCACTCTTTTCAGTTTTGTTCCATCATTTTGAGCTTCGAATCTTCATCGAATGATCCCTGCTCGGTGGTGAGTTTCCCTAACACCTTCGTATTTCTCTCGGGAGTGTGCTAGCACTTGGATTTTGCCACAAAACCCTCAAAATTAGCTCACCATTTTTGGCCAAACAGTGGCTGTTTCACAGCCCCTTGGGCGTGAATGTTGGAGAAAGAAGAAAGAAGAAGATGAAGTGTAAAAGGTGTATTAGGTTGGTGATGAAAAATATATCTTATATATTTTGTATTTGATTTTCAAAAAATCAAATAAATGATATTAAAATCATTTTGACATATACCAAACCAATAAAGAATTATATATGTCACTCAAGCTTTCTAAAAGCTTTTCACCAACCAACAACTACCATCAATCATGTCACATCTTTCATTCAATCAAGTGACAAGATGTCACATCACTCAAAGTGACGAATGATTTGACGCTTGATGTGACGAATGATTTGACGCTTGATGTGACTCGCGTGCCGCACTCGAATTCGAAATGCGAATGCGCTCGCAATCATTCTCGGGCTCGGGTTCGCTAATTCCTAATTAGCGAATTTTCCGTCACGTCGTAATTAAATGATTACGCCTAGCGAATTCACTATTCACGTCGCTAACGAATTAATTCTAAATTAACTCGTTCGCCCGAATTAAAATCCATTTTAATTCCACGTCAAAATCCAATTTCGTTTAATATATCGAATATATTAATTTATCCGATTAATTCTAAATAACGTTTTCTCTCCTTAGACGATATTTTATCCTAGATAAAATATCTCCGTAATTAATCCCAGATTAATTTTCTCTCTCATTGAATAATCCCAGATTAATTAAGTGCGAGTCATACATCATCGGTGTATCATTGGGAAGCGACCCATGAGATCCCCAGATATGTTGGCAGTAAATACGGTCGTCGGACTATCCGAACACGTACGTACCAAGTACTACGTTTTACCGATTCATAAGACAAGGTTGGCTTTTAGCAAAGCACCATGCCTACCCAATTCTCCGGAAATATCCTTACAGGAATATATGATCTATATCAGGCGTAGTATACATCGTATCGTGCATATCGGTCCAGTATCGGATAGTCACGTGCTAGGCCTGGGGCTGGAGCTGTGTCTGCCCCGTACGAAGCACATGTCGGATGTCTCGGTAACTAGTCTTATAATCGGATATACATGACCTAGTCATAATATCCCGATGGTTGCGAAACACTTGAGAGCACTAATACCGTATCCTGCGTGACATCATCTCCACTATGACTGGAGTGATACTTCCGTTATTTCTTGATATCACACCCAATACTCTACGATTCTCAATATACCCAGTATCGGCGTACACAGAATCGGTTATTAAAGCCTTGGACGACCTCAACCAAAGTATATTGATTGTCGTAAGTATTAGCGGTGCAAGTCTCGGGTTAAGACCAAATACACCTACCCTGATGTCGGACTCCCATAGACACACAGTCATACTACCAATGGGATTCCGAGGGGGTCTATCCAGAGCGAAGCTGTTTCCCGTACCATCGGTGAAACAAACCTCCTACCGCACTTGCATAAGTATCAATACTTAAATATATGAGAACTATGCCGTTGTGCCCTCACAACGCGCACAAGTGCGATACTAGTCTTTTACGCATTACCGATGTGTCCTATCTCGATAATACTCTGACTAGGGATATTTAATGATTAATCCTTCGTGGACTGATACTGTCTCATATATAATCTCAATCCAGGAACTAATCATATGGACCTCTCATCATTTATACATCTAAGGTGATCTAATCACAAATGATAAGAGTGCAATTTCCTTGTCACATAGTTAATTTGTACAATCAACACCACGATCTGTACAAATAGTGACGCTATGGGTCATAATTGTCCAACAATTCCTCCTAGGGTGTACATTGGCAGCTCATTGTTGCATTCCCATATCCTCTGGTTCCCCTTTCCCCTTTTCCGTGCCATCTTTTGTCTCATCGCCGTTGCGACGTTCGCTCCCTTCTTCCCCATACTCATTCTCATCTTCTGCCAAAATTGTAATTCGTAGGGATTTGTTGGCGCATTTGTGTAGAGGGGTGTAGGGATGGTCACACCTAAAACAATGTCCCTTTTCTTTTCTTTCCATGAATTCTTGGTGGGTTAAGTTTCGACCCCTTTTGCTGGTTTGGCTCCCGTTAACTTGGCTGGTGAAATTGTTTTGTTGGATACTTTTGGGTTGACTGATCCCGAGGAGCTGCTTCCCGACCATCCCCACCCTAATTTTGTTTCAGTGTGAGACGGGGGGTTGAAGTTCTCAACCCAAAATTACCAGTTCCCCTACTGAGCCCTTGTTGTTTTGGGCCTACTCCCAAGTTCGTGGGCCTGGCAGCTGTTCCCTGATGTTGGCCCAGCCATGGCCCTGTTCGTCCCCCAGTGGCACCTACGGTCTCCCTTTGCCAACTTCCTCTTAAGTTTCTACTTTCTCTCGCTATCTCTTCTTCTAACCATCTAGCTAGATCAATAGCTTGCATCACGTCCTTAGGTTCGAAAACCCTTACTCTCTGTCTGATGTTTTCCTTGAGTCCATTTAGAAAATAGCCCAAGTATTGTTCCTCGGGTAATTCCCCTACGTGTGATGCGAATCGCTCAAATTGCTTGACATACTCATCAACCATCTCTTCCTGTTTCATAGCTGCCAGATGTTCGTAAGGGTTGGCACTGCCTCGGTCACAAAATCTTTTAAACATCTCGTTCGTTAATATTTCCCAGGTTAGCTCCGGTATTTTCTTTCTCAACCATCGGAACCAATGTATCGCCATGCCTTCCATGCTTACCATGGCCAGGGGGATTTTCATTTCGGTTTTGGTACCATGGATCTCAAAGAATTTTTCTGCCCTTGTTACCCCCCCAATCGAGTCTATTCCTTCGAAATAAGGGAGTTCTACCCTTTTAACATCATTTTTCTCTCATAGCTCTCTCCCTCCACAATTGCCTCCAAGCCCACAGCTTCTTCGATATCATCCCTAACAAGTACCCCTGGTTGATCTTTCCCCATCCCTTGTGTCTCTTTTGCGTCAGGATTCACGACCTCTCTCCTTCTCCAATGGAGTTCTTCCCCTTCATCCACCTCAGCATCATGTTCCTCATCTCCTCTACCGTCTCCAGTTTTTGGTTGAGTTCACCCATGGCCGATTGAAATCCCGAGGTCAGTTGTTCAACATCTTTACGCAGCCCTCTGACTTCCCCTTCCACCTTACTACAGTTTTTTTCTAAATTCTCCACTCTAGTTTCCATCCTTTTCGATGTCATTACCCTCTCATTCGAATCCGGCAGGTCGGACCAATTGTTACAACTTGTTGTATTTGCGACGAATTCAAACTTAGTATGATTTGCAAATAGACAGATTGATATAAAAAAGAAGAGTTCAAGCAATTAATTGATAATGGATAGATCGTTCTCCTCTAAGGACATAAGCAAAAATAAAGAAAGATAGATGGAACAGAATAAAATTCCCCTCAACCAGCTCTGCTGGGAGCACACTCTAGAGAAGAGTAACAAATTTACCAAAGAAAATAATCGACACCCACACACACTGCTACGCCCTCCACAAGCATCATTAATCGTAACTGCCCTCGTACACATCAGCACCACAATTATCCTCACGCCTCTTGAGAATCTCGGCGCCCTCATTCCCACGTGTCACGCCTTTTGTTATCTTCCTCCTGGAATATACTTTCTGAATTGGTTGTCTCTCCCTCTTTTGGTCCATGGGCTTCTCCTTTAATTGCATCTGAGGCCCAATTTTATCACTGTTAGAGTCAAAATTCCTAACACAAACCCTAATCTGACATCACATTATCTTTACTGAATAATCCATGCTTTTTTGGTTGGTGATTTTGACTGATTTTTTTGGGGTTGGGGGCCGTGTGTCATTTTCGAAGAGGATGAAGAGGAACAGTTTCCCTTGGTTCTTTTAATTGAGATTAAGTATAGGGAAGTGATTTACTAGCAGACTTTAAACACTTTTATGTGGCTTAGTTGACTTTAAGTGTGTTGGATAGTAAAAGGTGAATATAAGAATGAATGAACTTTGTTGCTTTGGTATTAGCTTAGGTTAAAGTTGACTGGGTGCACATCACTGACATTAATTACATATGCTTTGCATTGCTTGTTGCCTTTGTATTTTCACCTTTTTCTTTTTGTAGTATTTCTTTAAAGTTCACCCAATGCGCATATTCATTGTGTATTGCATGCTGCATATGCTTTTTATTCATGGACGCAGAATTTCCAACTTTGGCCACATGCTGTTCCTTTGGTAATTATGCAAATTCCATTCCATCAAAAACTCATCCTTGTAAACATCATGATGCAGAAAGCTGCAATAAAAAAGATGGATATGCAAGCATCGAGGGAATTTCTTGCTGAATTGAAGGTTCTAACGCATGTTCATCACTTGAACCTGGTAATATACAATACTGGTTCATCTCTCTCTCTTTTTTACCTTTTTCTCCCTTTTCTTTTTGATTGGTTGATCATATAATGTTGCTTTGTTAATCACTGGCAATACATATCATGCACATCCAATGCAGGTGCGCTTAATCGGATACTGTGTTGAAGGTTCTCTTTGCCTAGTTTACGAATATATTGAGAATGGAAACTTAAGTCAACATTTACGTGGATCAGGTAAATTTACATGCTCCTGATAAGTATTATCTCTTGGCCCAGCACATTGAGGGCAATGCTGATTATGTGTTTCATCTTCAGCAAGGGATCCCCTGCCATGGTCAACTAGGGTGCAAATTGCCCTTGATTCAGCTAGAGGTCTGGAATATATCCATGAGCACACAGTCCCTGTATATATTCATCGAGACATTAAATCAGCAAATATTTTGATAGACAAGAATCTGCATGCAAAGGTTACATTCGCACCTCTGTTGCCAAGATGCTATCTGAAAGCTTGTTCTTAATTTGCACTGGATCGTTGACATTGCAGGTTGCTGACTTTGGATTGACAAAACTGACAGAAGTTGGAAGTGCATCACTCCCTACACGTCTTGTGGGCACATTTGGATACATGCCTCCAGAGTAAGATGGTCTTATCATTATTGATATGTTGTAGCAATAGCAATCTAAGCATTAATTGTTTGGAATGACTGAATTTGAACTCAACAATTGGTTAATCTGGATGTTTTTAGCAGCTCACTCTAGTATTGAATTTCTCGAATCGGATAAAATTTGATAACTATCAGATCGAATCGGATTTTATCCGATTTGATAACAAATCCGAATCCGATAGAGAATCCGATTTGATAACGGATTCGAATCTGGATAAAGAGGTGTGGTATATAGATATGAGTGTTGAAGGTAGGGGTGGCAAAACAAATCAACAAATGAATCATGATATTACAATTTGTATTCGATTTGTTTATATAGAAGTAAATGACCATAGATGCATTCCAACTCATAAATGTAGATGTCCATAGACTTTAGAATCTTGTAATTGTTTTAGATTCTCATAGTCTTGGAAATATTCTAGATTGATCTATACCATCAAGAATTCCAATTCTCTCCTTTGAAGAGATAAAAATTATCAGAATTCGATAGTTCATGGCTTAATTCTTAAGTTACAACACATCCTAGGTAATGTAGCACTGAGAAAGAAAAATGACGTTACAATGCTTACCTTTAGCACTCATATCTCTCTTTCTCATTCACTCAAAGTCAACAAAAGCCATCAAAATTCTTCTTTTTTAATTTTCAATAACTCACGAACTCCACTAACTTTTAATGTCTCTTATTATGTCAATAATTTGACATAATATATATTATTTGCTTAAAGTGCTGGCAATGAGTAATTATTTAATGTTATGATTTGTTTCTTTTGTTTAATTTAAAGTTTGGTTGGGGTGGGGGATGTAATATATAAGGAAGAGACTTAGATCTTCCTTTAAAAAAATAAAAATATTATGGATCAAATAATTTTATCTGAAATCACCTTGTGAATAAACTATTGTTATCCCATAACAATTACTTAATACATATATGCAATCAACAATGAATTATTGCTCCTATTGCTCCACGAGTACACTTCATATTAGGAGAGTCTGTGTTCAGATATATTTGCCATATAGAACAATTTTAAATGTCCAAAATAACATCCACCTAGAAATTATAACGACTACAAACGATCACACCGAAACCATGTAAGTCAAGATAATTGCATATGTATAATCCCATTCCCCCGTCATCATATATCTCAGTCGAGTGAGAGATAGAGATAAGACCATAAAGTCTATCATATGCTCAACCCTACCATATCTTCAAATTCATATTCCCCCGATAATCATTGGAAAACTCATTTTCTAATATTATCATGACCAAGAAACTATTGTTGAGGTCAACTTCGGCTGAAGTTTTAAGGAAAACAATCTTGAAGATTCAAGATATAAAACTCGTATATACGAGCTGATGAATTTTATCTTGATACACACTGACCTTCATGTGCATAGGTCCATACCCAATAAACATCTAGAAGCAACATTATAAAAGGTTTGATGACATGCATGGTGTCACGGTCCTAGCTTCATACTAGGACGTGCAGTCACTTTACAAATGAGCTCATGTTTCGGGACATCAGATTAAGTTCGTTCATGGTCGAATATATCTCTTTATGACCTTGTACTGGGGATATTTCATTTGTGTGGCAATATTCGGAAGTTTACCGGGAGATTTAGAAACGTGCTCGTTTGCCGCTAGGAACTAGCCTAGTCGTGCAGCGTTGTGAAGGAGCCTATATTTCGGAATGCTGGATTGAGTTTACTCCAAGCCCTAAGTAACTCTTATGGGCCTATGTACTGGGAAGTTTTCGCCCGTGGGGTCTCGTTTTGAAGTTTGGCGGGAGATTTTGAGATATGCTAGCTTGCCGCTAGTCGTTGGCCTAATTTGGTGCATTGTGAAGGAGCTAACGACCCGGGATATCGAATCGAGTGGAACAAAGTTCCAAAGTGAATCTTATAGTCACTTGTACTGGGAAAATATCAGCCCCAGAGTTGGATTTCGAGATTTGCCGGGAGATTTTGGCAGTGTGCCCACTTTTGGGGCTTTTCCGCAAAAATGGGGGTGTTGCGGAAAACCATCAAGATGAGTTCATTTGGGGACGAGTTTTAACCCCAACCCCAAAACACTTATATTGTGGCTTATTGAATGCCCGGAAGAGTTCCCGAAAACCTCTTACAATGGATTTTAGGGGGGGGTGTGACAACTCAAGCGCCAGGTGTGTATACTGGTGAAACATGTGCAATGTCTCTAAAACCTCTTTAGGGGGGGAAGCCTAGGTGAATCTTGGGTGTGGCCAAGGGGGCTTCGGTGGTTTTTGGGCTTTAGCCGTGAACCCTCTCGCCCTTAGACATCGTTGGGACAACGTTGGAATGTTGCGATTGTGTTGGCAAGAAAATGTGAGATTTTATATCCGGTTGTGCCATTCGAGTGTCGGGTCCCGGTGCGGTACGGGCCCGCTCGTGTATGCTTCGAGTTGGCTTGAGGGCCTTGTGTTCTATATTATTATAGGTCTGTTCTCCAAAACAATGCGAAATTGGGGATAGAGGTTCCAGATAGGCTGACTTTTACGGGACATGATCGTGTAAGTGCCGCACGAGCCCCTTTTCCGTTAAGGAAAAAGTCGGCCGTGACAGTTGGTATCAGAGCCCTAGGTTGGGCACGTGGAATGTTTACAAATACGAATGGACGTTTTTGAGACGACGTGAACATCGTAAGGCTAGTGTGAAGCCTCGGTAGAGAAACGGTTCGAGGGGAAGCTGTTGTGAGAGAGTGCGCGATAGTACGCACGGGGAAATGTAAAACCTCAATGGTGATGGACCGATGCGAGATGATAAGAGAGCACACGATAAGTGCTAGTTTCATATGAGGTTGGCTCGGGTGTAGCTAAAATGCTCAAGAGAGACCCGAAATGGATGATAAACTTGTCTACGAGAGACAAGCGTGTGCTTTGACCACCGTAAAGGTGTGAGAGATATTTGGGATGTACGAGAAACATCACGAGGGTGTCGATGTGATATTGGCATGAGTATATGTGTTCATGAGAACCCGATGTGGGTGTGGGGTTCAAAGGGGCGTGAAACCCTTTCCCATGGCAGTTGAATGCCAGAACGTGATAGAGAATAGAGATGAGTAAGTCCTCTCATGTGAGGCAATGTTGGGAACCTAATGTGAACCCAATGGTTCGTGTGAGAGATGTTGAAATGTTTTATAGAGTAAAGCCTTTGTAAGGTGTAAGTACGAGTTGCTTGGACCCTCGTGTGTGAGAATGCCTTCAATTCAAAGCTATGAGTAATGAGTTGCGTAGACTCATGTGGGTTGGAATGCTAACAAAAGTGCGATGGCTTGAGATAGGCCAAAGTAAAAGTGGGGGAGTGAGCCTGAAACGAGTCAGGTATCCCCAAGGACCCTCGTGGAATGTGATAACCATCATGTTGGTTATACAACGAGCTACCAAAAAGGTCGAACGCCTTATGAAAGTTTAGAATCTTAAACAATGGTTTGCAGGTGTGGCAACAATGAGAAATGTGTATGCGGTTGCGTAAGAGAACATCGAAGTGTATTGTGACTTGCGGAATGCTTGTGGCATAATGCGACTGTAATCAGTCCTAATGAGAATGTGTATTCGAATTACACTAGTAATGAGCCAATTATGTAATTTTGGTTCTGGATTGAGTTTGAGAACAACGAGTGCTCCGAGAAGGTCTCGAAATGACCTTTAATATAACATTGACAAGAGTTAAACGTAGTGTGGAGAACGCCCGTGGAATGAAATGACATGGCTCGGTGCCTAAAGAGTAATGAGGGGTAATGACCTAGAGTGGTCACGTGGGATGAGAAATCTTCCATATGTGAAGACAAGTATCAAAACAATTGAGGAGCTCATGATAAGAGCAAGTGACCCTGAGTTGAGGATGAGAATGAGACCGGCGCTACTGATATGATAGCGCCTCTGCTGTCCAAATGTGGATTGTGTTCGCTCAGAGGGGATTGATGAGAGATTAGCTCCGCCATAGGCTAATTGATCGTGTGTGTTCGTCTTTGAGATACCCGGTGGGCTACGCCGAGCGCCTTGATTGAAAGGTAGGCAGGGGGCCAGGGTGAAGAGAACAACCGATCGGTACTACTCCAACCTCGAAGACTACGTCAAGCATCTGAAAGAAAAGGTAAGTAGGAGACCAGAATGAAGAGAAGAAGCTACGAACTACTCAAACCCCGTGAACGACGTCGTGTGCTTGGAGGAAGAAGGTAAGCAAGGAACCAGGGCGAAGTGAGCAGCAACATGATCCAGCTAACTACAAGTGAGACACTAACGCTTTATGGAAGTGGAGACTCATACACAAGAAGGTGTATAAAAGTAGTGACTGAGTCAGACGCACTCATGCATGAGAGATTGTATTGAGTAGCGACTGAATCTGGATACATAAACTAATACACAACTGCGTGTAAAGAGTTTCTCTACTTAATGTGATGGGTGAATCTTGGAAGTTGTATGATTAGTGTGTGGAGTTGATAATCTTAACATGTACGGGAATCAAATGTTCCAAACATGTATGGAGATAATATCAAAACCATATTGTGGTAAGTTACAGAAGTTGGAGACTTCAACCAAAAAGTGTAAGCTTGTGCCAAGTGCCGAAGTTGAGCCATTATATCAGAAACCAAGACTTATGTACGAAAGCGTATATGATGCTGTTGTGTTTAGATATTTTGGGCCCAATTCAATATAGAGTTGGATAATGTGGCTAACATAGACATGTGATTCCATTCATTGACATATGAATGCGGTTTCAATGCTTCCTTGTGTGCCCTATCTATAAGGATCGAAAGAGATTCGTGACAGATACAACTTGAGTTGCCATCGTTGAAAATGTCGCTGAATGAAGTGGGGGAGGATGTTACAATCCTAACCCTCAAGTTATGCCATCGTCGAGGACGACGATAAATGAAGTGGGGGAGAATGTCACGGTCTTAGCTTCATACTAGGACGTGCAGTCACTTTACAAATGAGCTCATGTTCCGGGACATCAGATTAAGTTCGTTCATGGTCGAATATATCTCTTATATGACCTTGTACTGGGGATATTTCATTTGTGTGGCAATATTCGGAAGTTTACCGGGAGATTTAGAAACGTGCTCGTTTGCCGCTAGGAACTAGCCTAGTCGTGCAGCGTTGTGAAGGAGCCTATATTTCGGAATGCCGGATTGAGTTTACTCCAAGCCCTAAGTAACTCTTATGGGCCTATGTACTGGGAAGTTTTCGCCCGTGGGGTCCCGTTCTGAAGTTTGGCGGGAGATTTTGAGATATGCTAGCTTGCCGCTAGTCGTTGGCCTAATTTGGTGCATTGTGAAGGAGCTAACGACCCGGGATATCGAATCGAGTGGAACAAAGTTCCAAAGTGAATCTTATAGTCACTTGTACTGGGAAAATATCAGCCCCAGAGTTGGATTTCGAGATTTGCCGGGAGATTTTGGCAGTGTCCCAACTTTTGGGGCTTTTCCGCAAAAATGGGGGTGTTGCGGAAAACCATCAAGATGAGTTCATTTGGGGACGAGATTTTAACCCCAAAACACTTATATTGTGGCTTATTGAATGCCCGGAAGAGTTCCCGAAAAATCCTCTTACAATGGATTTTAGAGGGGGGTGTGACAACTCAAGCGCCAGGTGTGTATACTGGTGAAACATGTGCAATGTCTCTAAAACCTCTTTAGGGGGGGGAAGCTTAGGTGAACCTTGGGTGTGGCCAAGGGGGCTTCGGTGGTCTTTGGGCTTTAGCCGTGAACCCTCTCGCCCTTAGACATCGTTGGGACAACGTTGGAATGTTGCGATTGTGTTGGCAAGAAAATGTGAGATTTTATATCCGGTTGTGCCATTCGAGTGCCGGGTCCCGGTGCGGTACGGGCCCGCTCGTGTATGCTTCGAGTTGGCTTGAGAGCCTTGTGTTCTATATTATTATAGGTCTGTTCTCCTCCAAAACAATGCGAAATTGGGGATAGAGGTTCCAGTTAGGCTGACTTATACGGGACATGACCGTGTAAGTGCCGCACGAGCCCCTTTTCCGTTAAGGAAAAAGTCGGCCCGTGACACATGGCATCGAAGCATGGAGGATCACACACAAGATCACCATGGCATCTCAAGTTGCAAGATCACATACACTACTCAATTAAAGAAGACCTCTTATTGAAGGTTTATGGAATGTCTATTAGGAGTATTCTATAAGTCATTCAGTATTCATTGTCCAATGAATACCGACACGTCTATACAAACTTCATAAGCTCATTGCTCGTTAAGATAACCCATCTGGAGCATATCCAAATATACGACATGTGTCAATCTCAATATCAATTACCACTTTTTATAACTATGTCACTTTATAAATATTCTGAGGTCTTTATCTTTCTCATTTCTGTTGGTGTTTGCTAAGGTCCCAAGATCATTAAACAAGCATGAAACATGTGTGAATACTAATCAACGAAGTTGCGGAATACTCACATCGATCGGTTGAGCGACGCTACGAAGAACAAAAAAAATTCTGCCCTCCTCCATGAAGCTCGGCAGTGGGCTGATTTTGTCTTCATAATTTCGGCCATGGACTCCATGAAATCACCAAGCTCCAAGCTATGCTGTCAGAGGCGGTAGGCGGTGCAAGGCGTTTTGATAGTCTAACCCGCCCAAGCGTTGCCAAAGCGCCGCCCAAGCGCCCTTTTAATTTGTCAAAGAGCTGGTTGATTAGTCAATTATATAAATTTTTTTATCTATTATATAAAGTTTTATAACTTAAATAAACAAATCAAACAAGTGATACCAATAATTAATTAAGTGCTTAAACAAATACTCAAACTCAGTCAACCACTTTTGACTTCAATTACTAGATGGAAACAAATCATGGCATCATGCTGCCAGCCTGCCACACGGCACAGTTCAAAATAGCTCACACTTTTTGACTTCAATTAATAGATATATATTGTAAACAGTACAAAACAGTTTTGGAAATAGGCAAACAGCTCATTGCATTTACTGCCAATTCTCTTTCTTCAAAAAGCTTTCAATTCTGATTCTTGTTGGCCAATGACCACAGCACGGCTCTCAAACAGTCATTTAATTTGTTTCCAGCAGGCACCTAGGCGTTTTAAACTTCAAACTGTCAAGGCGCCTGCCTAAGCGTCGCTTAGGCGGCGCCTTTGACAGCATAGGCTCCAAGCTTGCAAAATGGATTCCAAGCTCACGAAATCACTACCCTATCACCTTGGTATGTCTCCTAGAGTGTGCTAGCACATAGATCTTGCAAGAAAATCATCATCTTGCTGCCTCACTGTCACGGTTTTTCAACCAGAAAATGGAGAAGAAGAAGTTGGCTCAAAGCCGAATGGGAGAGAGGGAGGGAAAGGTTCCAAACCGTAAAGATGGAGAGAGAGAGTAAAAGAAATGTGTTAAGTGTATTTTATATTTATTTTCCAAAAATAAATCAAATACCAAAACCATTTCAAATCTCAAAAGTCAAAAAGCAAAAAATAATCAATGCTTTCCAACTACCACATCACTATTCACATTATTCAAGTGTCAAGTCACATCACTCAAGTTGTCAAATCACATCACTCAAAGTGACTTGCGATTTGACGCTTGAAGTGACTAGACGACTAATGATTTGACGCTTGATTTGACTTGCGTGCCGCACTCGAATTCAAAATATGAATGCGCTCGCAAATAATCTCGGGCTCGGGTTCGTTAATTCCAAATTAACGATTTTTTCGTTGCGTCGTAATTAAATCTAATTTAATTAAATAATCATGCCAAGCATAATTACTATTCACGCCGCTAACAAATTAATTCTGAATTAATTCGTTCGCCGAATTAAAATCTATTTTAATTCCGCGTCGAAATCCAATTTCGTTTGATATATCGAATATATTAATTTACCGATTAATTCCAAATTAATCATTATCTCTATTTAATTGATATTTTA
>SKCR01000433.1:0-29064 GCA_019454045.1 Zanthoxylum bungeanum | reverse complement strand
TAACCCGCTACGGGTGAACCTTTATATTCTAGAACACTAAAGTGTTTTATTATATAAAGATGATATTGAGATAAACACATTACATGTGAATAACAGTATTTATATTTTGAATATAAATAAATCTCAAACGTATAACGTGACAAACAAATAGCTCGGACTGATTTGATCAGAAGAAAATATTTTGTGGCATTGTTGTCTAGGACACAATTAAACAAGAATCGTATATCCATACTTTTGAAGAGTGGATACTAGGACTGTTTTGATTCCATTCAAATAAAGTCTATGAATCTAGTTTATTGGGCAAATTACCTAAAACACCTTTACTTGGTAAAAGTGTAAATGCCATCGATCTGTTAGCCCTAGTTCATAGTAAAGCGAGTGGGCCCATGTCTAGCTAGGCTAGAGGTGGATATGAATATTTCGTGACCTTTACGGATGTGGCATCGCGTTATGGTTATGTGTATCTTTTGAAGAACACAAATCGGAAACTTTTAAAGTTTCGACATGAAATAGACAAACAGATCGGCTAAAGTATTAAACCGTCACGTAAGACCGTAATGGAAAATACTTAAGCAATAAGTTTCTAATATACTTGAAAGAGTATAGTATTCTTTCAATGAGGACTCCTCCCGGAACACGTCAATCTGATGGTGTGTCCGAAATGAGTAACCAAATTTTGTTGGACATGATAAGGTTAATCATGAGTCGCTCTGAGCTACCATTTCCTTCAACGGATAAGCATAAACAGTGCAACAACTTATTTTGAATAAGGTTCCATAATAATCTGTTAGACAGAATTCATATTAGATATGAACAGGAAAGAAACTGGGTTTCTCATTCCTGATAATTTGGGTATGCTAGGCATATGTTTGGATGATACCAAACTAAAACCCAATTGGATAAGTGCCAATTGTAGGTTATCCTAGGGATACCAAAGTATTATACTTACACATCTCACCAGAGAACAATTAGATTGTTGCTCACTATGCGGTTATCCTAAGAGGAATACCGATATGCAGTGGTAAGTGTGAGGATAGT
Organism: Zanthoxylum bungeanum; assembly: GCA_019454045.1. Classification (NCBI taxonomy): domain Eukaryota; kingdom Viridiplantae; phylum Streptophyta; class Magnoliopsida; order Sapindales; family Rutaceae; genus Zanthoxylum; species Zanthoxylum bungeanum. The sequence continues at coordinate 28,026 of SKCR01000433.1, read as the reverse complement.
AAAACTCGATGAAAATCAGAGTAATATTATTCCAGGCATCGACTCCTAATGGAACACAAATAGTTCATCAATGATGGAACTATACCATTAATCTTCGAATACACAAGAGCCACGTATGTCGGAGAGAGTCAGAAAACAACCTGGGGTATGGGTTTCTGATCTCACCTCATAAGGATTTCTATCTTATTGAGGTATACCAACTGACTACGTATAAGGAAATGATACAAGGTATCGACTCCCTATCATTGCAAAGTGTCATGAATCCAAAACGGATTCCATGTATATCAACAAGTTTGGATACTAGTTGATGTACCGCAAGGCATTGTGCCTATTGGTACTATTCAGTCTTCAAGGAAGATATACATGAAAGGCAACATACCAACGTGTAAAGCTAGGCTTTTAGCGGAAAGGTATCGTTATCAACATTGTGTTGATTACGATTGAACCTTTTACCTGTTGCCACGATAAATCCATTTGGATAATACTTGCTAATGTTGCATGTTTCATTAGTGAAATATGTCAGCTGAATGGCAAAATCGCTTTCCTGAAAATGAAACCTTTAGGAGGATGTTTACAACATCCTGTCGGTTTTGTCGTACCAAAACTAGCAAACAAGGGTTGCAGGTTATTCGATCTATGTTTGGATTGAAGTAAGCATTAGGTTTTTGGAATTATCGTTTTGATGTAATCATAATGGATTATGATTTAATTCAAAACGAAATGATTCTTGTGTATATAAGAGGGTTAGTGGGAGCGCACTGACAGTGGATGTCCTATAAATTAATGATAATACGTCATTTCTTGGAAATGATATTCCCATAAAATAACAATCGGCGAAAGCTTGGCTTTCGAAAACTCTCCGTGGAATCGTACATTGAAAAATGTACGCTACCTGGTGTCTCATATGCTTTGAGCATATGAAGTCACAAACAGGCCAATCCAAGTGATAGTCACTGGATTGATGTTAAGAACATCCGTTAGTATCTTAGAGAACTAAGGATGCTGTCTTAGTCTATGGAGATGGAGAACTTGAAGTGACTGGGATCACTGTAGCAAGTTTCCTAACCGATAAAGACGACTAAAAGTCGCAAACGGTACTATACAGTTTGAATAACGGTACAGTGAGCTGGAAATCTTCCTAGCAATATACTGTTACCGAATAAACAACAAATGCGGGTTATTGTTGTAGCTGAGGTGGCAATAGAAGCCTTCTGGGTCGATAATAATCAAATTAGATTAGATATAATTATGTTAGCAGCTGAGCTAGGCTTGAGCTAAAGAATTAATGGTCTCATCAACGATCCAGATAAATACTTCGATATTCATCTGATTCGTTCGGATCATAGATCGTGGTGATGTGATGATCGAATAAATCGTAAAAGATGATAATCATGCAAATCCGCTGACGAAAGCATTTTCTCAGCAGTTTGAGCCAACCGTACATAGTTCGGGTGTAAGACACTCGAGTGACTGGCTATAGGCCAAGTGGGAGATTGTTGGACAATTATGACCCATAACGTCACTATTTGTACAGATCACTATGTTGTTGTACAAATGAACTATGTAACAAATGAGATTGCACTCTTATCATTTGTGATTAGATCACCTAGATGTATAAATGATGAGAGGTCTCTGTGATTTGTTCCTGGACGGAGAATGATATAAGACAGTATCAGTCCATGAAGGATAAATCATTAAATATCCCTAGTCAGAGTATTATCAAGATTGGACATCGATAAATATGTAAAAGACTAGTATTACACTTGTGCGCGTTGTGAGGGCACAACAGCATAGTTCTCATATATTTGGGTATAGGATACTCATGCAAGTGTAATAGGAGGTTGTGTTTTACGATGGTACGGGAAACAGCTTCGCTCTGGATAGACCCAATCGGAATTCCATTGGTAGTATGACTATGTGTCTATGGAAGTCCAAAATCAGGGTAGGTGTATTTGGTCTTAACCTGAGACTTGCACCACTAATACTTGCGACAATCAATATACTTTGGTTGCGGTCATCCAGGGCTTTAACAGGTTCTCTGTACGCCAATGCTGGGTATATTGAGAATTGTAGTGTGTTGGGTGTGATGTCAAGACAGAAGTGTCATTCCAGTCGTATTGAGATGATGGTCACGTAGGATACGGAACTCGTTCTCTTATATGCTCGAGCTATCAGGATATTATGACTAGGTCATGTTTATTCGATTGTAGAGACTATTTACCAGACATCCGACATGTGCTTCGTACGGGGCAGACACAATTCCAGCCCCAGGCCTAGCACGTGATCATCCGATACTGGATCGACATACACAATACTACGGTATACTACGCTTGATATAGATCCTTTATTCCTGTAAGGATATTTCCGGAGAATTGGGTAGGCATGGCGCTTTGCTAGAGGCTAACCTTGTCTTGTAAATCGGTATAAACGTAGTACGAGGTACTTACGTGTTCGGATAGTCCGACGACCGACTTTACTGCCAAAATATCCGGGGATCTCATGGGTCGCTTCCCAAAGATTCACCGATGACGTATGACTCGCACTATTAATTAATCTGGGATTAATTATAAGAGAGAGAAAATTAATCTGGGATTAATTGCAGAGATATTTTATATGGGATAAAATATCAATTAATCGACAAATTAATATATTCGATATATTAAACGAAATTAGATTTCGACGCGGAATTAAAATTATATTTTAATTCGGGCGAACGAATTAATTTAGAATTAATTCTTTAGCGACGTGAATAGTGATTTCGCTAGGCGTAATCATTTAATTACGACGCAACAGAAAATTTGTTAATTTGGAATTAGCGAACCCGAGCCCAGGATTATTTGCGAGCGCATTCGCATTTCGAATTCGAGTGCGGCACGCAAGTCAAATCAAGCGTCAAATCGCTAGTCGCATCAAGTGTCAAATCATTAGTCACTTTGAGTGATGTGACTTGACAACTTGATGGATTGAGTGATGTGAGTGGATGGAGCATTAAATGCTTTACTTTTTGAAAGCCAAATTCACATGAAATGAATTTGAAATTCACATTTGTGTATAAGATACACAAATTTTAAACACATCACACAATTCTCTCTCTTTCTCTCATCTCTTTCTCTTCACGCCCTTGGGGCAACTTTCTGTTTTCTGGTTTCTTGAAACCGTGAGCAGTGGGAAGCAAGAGTTGGAAATTGTGGCAAATTTCTTGAGTGCTAGCACACTACGAGACATGCGAAGGTGATAGGGAAGTCCACCCATGAGCCAGGAATCGTTCGACGAAGCTTGGAGCTTGACGAAGGACCACCATGGACGCCAAACCAGTGAGCACTGGCAGTGAACTGCCGAGCAATCCATGAGGCAGAATTTCAGTTTAGTTTGTCTCCGCATCGCTCAACCGATCGATGTAAGTATTCCGCGACTTCCTCGATTTTTATTCGCACTTATTTCATGCTTATTATTGATCTTGGGACCTTAATAGAAAACAAAAATGATCCCCATTACTCCAAGACTGCCTCCGCCAAATACTAGGTGCATATTCTTCTCAGCTATGACTCGTCCCAATTCTTGTGCTGCTGCTACATATTGTGGCTTAGTACCAACACTAGTACCACAAAAGACACGGATATTTACAACTCGTCTTCTTGAAGTAGCTTCCATTTTATGTATGTTTCTTTTCTCAAATCTGGATGACTTCAAACGTGCAAAGGTGAGTTGGATTTATAACACCTGAAAAGGGTTAGTAATAATAGCGCTAATATCTTCCATAGGACGATTAGTAGCAAAATAGTAAATCGTGAAAGGTCAAAAAGGGTCTGGATCCTGTTGGAGAAAATAAAAGAAAACAACAAAACAAATTATAATTATTAGGAAAAGACAAAGAGATATAATATTTACAATATTTTACGGCTTGATTGACGTCTATGCGTCAGGGACAAGCTTCCCATCCAATTTTCTTAAAAATTGGCAAATAGTGTCTTTTTGAGTCAGATTCTCAAGTTTTAACTGTTGTCTTTCTCTTTGGAATTGTGTATATAACACGAGAATTTCGTGATACACATATCCACTAGGATGCGTCTCAAGAGTTTTAGATATGTCATCCAAAGACTCCTTACTCAAGCCATCCATAGTGAAATTAATCTTATCTTCACGGATATCAGACACCATTCTTAAATAACGACAACGAGTATCACAAAACATGCGAGCACATTTATAGCATACACACATTCTCTTAGCTCTTCTCTTTTTAGCATAGGTGATACTTCCTAAACCAGGCAGATGTGAAATAAAAGAGTCAGAAGACTCACCTGCCAATCGGACTCATGCTTCAATAATCCAACGAATGTCAGTTGGAATACCTTTGATCATCAGTATTCTCATTCGTTCCATGCGAGCTTTGTAAAATTTCATTAGAATATTTTTAGGGAGAAAAGGAAATTACTTGTGAAGATTTACGAGAACGTCTTCCATCTTGAAATGACTATACCTGCAAATATTAAACACACAAAAAAAAACACACCAGATCACGATATATACACAAATTGCATGGGTTGCCTCCCTGCGAGCACTAAGTTTAACGTCGTCAGCTAGACGTGACTTCTCGAAAGTTAGGCTGGATCTGAAAGTGTGACACTTTCTTTTTATCGCTCAAATGATTCTCCCAATAGTGCTTGACACGGTGACTGTTAACCTTGAATGTTTCATTGGTGTTGGGATCCAGTAACTCAACAGCTCCATATGGTAAAACCTGAGTGATCACAAATAGACCTGACCACATTGATTTCAACTTTCCAGGAAAATTTTTAACCTTGAATTGTACAACAACACCTGCTGTCTTGGTTCCAATTGTCTGCGCACTATTTTTCGGTCATGCCATTTCTTGGTCTTTTCTTTGTATAATCTGGCATTTTCATAAGCATGTAGACGAAACTCCTCCAATTCGTTGAGTTGGTGAAGTCATTTATCTCATGCAGTTTGTGGATCAAGATTCAACTTCTTCAATGCACAGTACGCCTTGTGTTCAAGCTCAACTGGCATATGGCATGCTTTCCCAAACACCATACGATATTGGGACATACCAATGGGTGTCCTGTAAGCTGTCTGATAGGCCCATAATGCGTCATCCAGTTTTGTAGACTAGTCCCTCCTTGTTGATCCGACGGTTCTTTCCAAGATTATTTTGATCTCCTTGTTTGAAACTTCAACCTGTCCATTTGACTGAGGATGGTAGGCAGTGGCAACTTTATGAGTAACTCCGTATTTGGATAGGAGCGCATCGAAATATTTGTTGCAGAAATGTGTGCCATTATCACTGATAATAGCCCGAGGCGTTCCGAAGCGAGTGAAAATATTCTTTTTAAGGAATTTGATCACCACTTTTGAATCGTTTGATGGCAGTGCGATTGCTTCAACCCATTTGGAGACGTAGTCTACAAAAACCAATATGTACAGGTTTCCGAACGATGGCACAAAGGGTCCCATAAAATCAATACCCCACACATCGAATATCTCCACTTCCAGAATGTTTTACAGAGGTCCTTCATTTCTCCTTGAAATATTTCATATTCTCTGGCACCTGTCACATTGAAGAGAAAACAAGTAAGCATCTTTAAAAAGAGTGGGCCATAACAAACCTGATTGTAGGACTTTGGCTGCAGTTTTGTTTCCGCTGAAGTGTCCGCCATATGGTGATGAATGACAATGTTGAAGAACATTGTTGACCTCCTCATGTTGAACACACCGTCTCAATAATTAATCAGTACAACGTTTGAACATGTACGGCTCATCCCAAACATAGTGCTTGACTTTTTTGAAGAACTTTTTTCGTTGCTGAGTTGTCCATTCCAACGGCCATTTTCCTGACACTATGTAATTGACATAATCAGCATACCAAGGAGCATCATGCTGTTTCATGGCAAACAACTGTTCATCTGGAAAAGTTTCTTTGATTGTCAGTTCTTTGCCAGCTGTTTCTCCATTCTTAAGCCTCGATAAATGATCTGCCACCTGGTTTTCTGTCCATTTCCTGTCTCTGATCTCCACGTCAAATTCTTGTAGAAGAAGTATCCAACGGATCAATCTGGGTTTGGCATCTTTCTTCGTGATCAAGTATTTGATTGCTGAATGTTCTGTGTAGACCACCACTTTGGGACCCAGCAGATAGGAGCGGAATTTATCAAAAGCGTACACAACTGCGAGCAACTCCTTTTCAGTGGTTGTGTAGTTGAGTTGAGCTTCATTCAAAGTTCTTCTGGAGTAGTAAATGGTGTGGAAAATCTTTGCTTTGCGTTGTCCCAAAACTGCACCTACAACAAAATCACTAGTGTCACACATTACCTCAAATGGAAGGGTCAAGTCTGGTGCTACAATGATAACAGCAGGAACCAACTTCTGTTTTAGGATCTCAAAAGCTTCCTGGCATTCTTTGGTGAAGTTGAAAGGCATATCCTTCTCCAAAAGATTGCACAGAGGTTTAGCAATCTTTGAGAAGGCTTTGATAAATCTCCTGTAAAAACCTGCATGTCCAAGAAAGCTCCGAATCCCTTTGACTGATGTTGGTGGAGGTAGTTTTTCAATTGTTTCAATCTTTGTTTTGTCTACCTCGATTCCCTTTTGTGATATCTGATGTCCCAGGACGATGCCTTCCTGCACCATGAAGTGACATTTCTCTCAGTTGAGTACCAGGTTGGTATCTTCGCATCTTTGTAATACTTGTTCCAGATTTTATAAGTAGTGGTCAAAAGAGTCTCCAAACACAGAGAAATCATCCATAAAAACCTTCATACTCTGTTCCAGCATATATGAGAAAATGGCCATCATGCAACATTGGAATATGGTAGGAGCATTACATAGTCCAAATGGCATCCCGCGGAATGAAAAAGTACCATACAGACATGTAAAAGTGGTATTCTCTTGATCTTCTGGGGCAATGGCAATCTTATTGTACCCTGAATATCCGTCAAGAAAGCAATAAAACTCATATCCCACCAGTCTGTCTGGCATCTGATCAATGAATGGCAGCGGAAAATTGTTGGTTTCTAGATTAGGTCCCAATATCATGAAATCAACATGAAAACGCATGAATACACATTAAAGGAGGTGCGGAATATACTCACAATGAACGGATTTTGCGATTCGAAGAAGACAAGCCTTCAAACTATTCCTTGAAGCTCGGCAGTAGCTTGTTGAGGCAGTGGGCTGCTCGGTTTCACTGGTTTTTATCCCTCCAAAATTTGGCCATTGATGAACACCATGGAAGCTCCAAGCTCCAAAATCGATTCCAAGCTCAAGTGTTCGTTTCCCTATCACCTTTGTATAACTCAAGGTGAGCTAGCACTAAGTCTTCTTCCTTGCTTCTCCTTTTAATTCGGTTATACCAGAAAAAAATGGAGAAGAAATCGGCTCTAAGCCGTGAGAAGAGAAGGGGGAAAAGAGAGGGAGAGGAGAAAACGTAAAGTGAGGAGAAAACGTAAAGTGAGGAGAGAGAGAGATTTTTTTGTGAAAAAGAAAAAGTGTAAAATGCTTTTATATTTTCCAAAATAATAAAGCCATATACCACTTTTTAATTTTCCAAAAAGTCAAAAGCAAAAGCATTAATGTTTTTCAACTACTACATCAATCAATCAATCAAATTGTCACATCACTCAAAGTGACATGTGATTTGACGCTTTATGTGACTAGCGATTTGACGCTCGATTTGACTTATGTGCCGCACTCGAATTCGAAATGCGAATGCGCTCGCAAATAATCTCGGGCTCGGGTTCGCTAATTCCAAATTAACAAATTTTCCGTCGCGACGTAATTAAACGATTACGCCTAGCGAAATCACTATTCACGTCGCTAACGAATTAATTCTAAATTAATTCGTTCGCCCGAATTAAAATCTAATTTTAATTCCGCGTCGAAATCCAATCTCATATAATATATCAAATATATTATTTTATCGATTAATTCCAAATTAATCGTTCTCTCTCTTTAATTAATATTTTATCCCAGATAAAATATCTCCGTAATTAATCCCAGATTAATTCTCTCTCTCTTCTAATTAATCCCAGATTAATTAAAGTGCGAGTCACACATCATCGGTGAATCTTTGGGAAGCGACCCATGAGATCCCCGGATATGTTGGCAGTAAATACGGTCGTTGGACTATCCGAACACGTAAGTACCTCGTACTACGTTTGTACCGATTTACAAGACAAGGTTGGCTTCTAGCAAAGCGCCATGCCTACCTAATTCTCCAGAAATATCCTATAGGAATATTAGATTTATATCAAGCGTAGTATACCGTAGTATTGTGTATGTCGATCCAGTATCGGATGTTCACGTGTTAGGCCTGGGGCTGGAATTGTGTCTCCCCTGTACGAAGCACATATCTGATGTCTGGCAACAAGTCTCTATAATCGGATATACATGACCTAGTCATAATATCCCGATAGCTCGAGTATTTAAGAGAACGAGTTACGTATCCTATGTGACCATCATCACCATATGACTGGAGTGATACTTCCGTCTTAACATCACACCCAACACACTACGATTCTCAATATACCCAGAATTGGCGTACACAGAACCTGTTAAATCCTTGGACGACCTCAACCAAAGTATATTGATTGTCGCAAGTATTAGCGGTGCAAGTCTCAGGTTAAGACCAAATACACCTACCCTGATTGCGGACTCCCACAGACACATAGTCATACTACCAATGGGATTCCGCAGGGGTCTATCCAGAGCGAAGCTGTTTCCCGTACCATCGGTAAAACACAACCTCCTATCACACTTGCATGAGTATCCTATACCCAAATATATGAGAACTATGTTGTTTTGCCCTCACAACATGCACAAATGTAATACTAGTCTTTTACGTATTTATAGATGTCCAATCTCGATAATACTCTGACTATGGATATTTAATGATTTATCCTTCGTGGACTGATACTGTCTCATATCATTCTATGTCCAAGAACAAATCATATGGACCTCTCATCATTTATACATCTAGGTGATCTAATCACAAATGATAAGAGTGCAATCTCCTTTGTCACATAGTTAATTTGTACAACAACATCATGATCTGTACAAATAGTGACGCTATGGGTCATAATTGTCCAACAAAAATGGTCTTTCCTTGTTGCTTTATTCTGTTTCCGGTAGTCCATACAAACTCTCCATCCAGTCACAGTTCTCGTTGGAATTAGCTCGTTCTTTTCATTTGTGACTACAATTATTCCTCCTTTCTTCGGTACACACTGCATAGCACTCACCCAAGTGCTGTCTGAGATGGGGTAAATGATGCCAGCATCTAACCATTTGAAGATTTCTTTCTTCACGACTTCCTTTATGATTGGATTGAGTCTCCGTTGATGCTCCACTGTGGGTTTGTACTCATCATTCATCAGAATCTTGTGCATGCAAAATGATGGACTAATGCCTCGAATGTCTGCTATAGTCCAGCCAATGGCTCTTTTGTGTTCTCGTAACACTCTCATCAACTTTTCTTACTGCTCCAATGTTAGTGAAGAAGAAATAATAACAGGTAATTCAGATGAGTTTCTAAGGAATGCATACCTGAGGTGGCTCGGAAGTAACTTCAGCTCCAGCTGTTGTGGTTCTTCAATTGAGGGCTTGATTCGCTCATTCTTCGGGAGTTCCAGACTTTCAACTGGTAGTGTTGATTTGAACCAAAATGGTTTGTCAAGATAGTTGATACATTCCAGGATTTCAGCATCTAGCTCGTTGTCAGTCATATTGGTGATGCAAGCTTCAAGTTTGTCCGTGGGAGTTGTATCAGTATCCTGAACGATACTATCAACAACATCAATTTTGAAACATTCTTCCTCTTTTTCATCACTTGGGAATTTCATGGCTTTGAAAACATTGAAGGTAACTTCTTGGTCCTGCACTTTCATGGTTAGTTCTCCTTTTTGCACATCTATCACAGTTCTACCTGTAGCCAAGAATGGTCTCCCAATAATGATATGAACATTTTTGTCTTCCTCCATGTCAAGGAAAATGAAATCTGCTGGGAGAATGAGTTTATCAACTTTGACCAGCACATCTTCAACCACTCCTCTCGTAAATGTGAGTGTTCGATCAGCAAGTTGCAGCGAGACTGAGGTAGGCATTGCTTCTCCAATTTGCAGTTTCCTATAAATAGAAAAATACATCAAATTAACACTTGCACCTATGTCACATAAAGCCTTACCGATTCAATGTTCTCCAATGGTGCATGGGACAGTGAAACTGCCAGGATCTTTCAACTTCGAGGGAAGTTTCCTCTGAATAATGGCACTGCACTCTTCCGTCAATGCTACTGTCTCGTAATCTCCCAATCTCTGTTTTTGTTAAAGAATGTCTTTCATGAATTTGACGTAGCTGGGCATTTCTTCTAAGGCTTCTGCGAATGGAATGTTGATATGCAGCTTTTTGAACACCTCCATGAATCGAGCAAATTAATTGTCCAGCTTGTTTTTCTGAAGTCACTGTGGAAAAGTTGGAGGTGGAGTGATTTGATCTTTTTCCTTTGCTTCTTTTTCCTCCATCTGTGGGACTACATCTTTTGGAATTTCTTCAATAGTTGCCTTGATTCCAACATATTTGTTGATCTCAGTGCCACTTTTCAAGGTAATGGCTTGACATTGTTCATTCCCTCGGTTCCTTGGATTTGGTTCTGTGTTGCTGGGAATATTCCCTGGTGGTCTGTAACTTTGAGCATTGGCCAATTGTCCAATTTAATTTTCCAATGTTTTGATGGAAGCAGATTGGCTTTGAAAAATAGCATCATATGCTGCTTGTTGCTTTTTGAACATTTCTGCAATCCATTCTTTCATTTCTGGTTCTTTTTCAAACTCCTAGCCTTTGTTCTGTTGCTGGAATCCAGGTGGTGGATAGTTCTTTTGCCCTGAATTGTTGCTCCATGAAATATTGGGATGATTCCTCCACCCTGGGTTGTAGGTGTTGGAATATGGATTGTTCCCATGTCTGTTGAAATTGTTGACATAATTTACCGTCTCTTAAAGTTGGTTTGGTTCTGGTGCTCCTCCATATGGTGAACTTGTGGATTCAGTGCTGAGAGTCTCCATGAATTTGCATATCTGATCCAGCTTGGCGTTGACTGCTGAATTAGCTCCAACTTCATAAATTCCAGCAATTCTTTGAATCATGCTCCTTTCTGTTGGCCACAAGGATTGTTGTTAGCCATTTCTTCGATTAGGTCTCAGGCTTGATCTTCTCTTTTTGCCATCAATGCTCCTCCAGCAGTAGCATCAATTGTGGTTCTCACCAGTCCAGAAAGTCCATTATATAAGGTTTGGACTTGAAGCCATTTTGGAATCTCATGGTGAGGACATTTTCGGAGCAAATCTTTATACCTTTCCCAAGCTTCGTAGAGAGTTTCCGAGTCATGTTGTACAAAGGATGTGATGTCATTCCTCAGTTTTGCTGTTCTGGCTGGTGGAAAATACTTTGCAAGGAATTTGGTGGCTAGAGTGTTCCATGTTGTGATGGAACCAGCTGGTAGTGAATGTAGCCAAGCTTTTGCTCTGTCTTTCAAGGAATATGGAAAAACTTGTAGTCTCATTGCTTCTTCAGCTCCTCGGTTGTAATTGAAAGTGCCGCAAACTTCCAGGAAGTTGCTGATGTGGGTATTAGGATCTGCAGTTGCATTCCCCCCAAACTGCACTGACTGCTGAATCATCTGAATGCATGTTTTGATGTCACACGCATTTGCTGGTAAAAGAGGAAGTACAATACAGGAAATGAAGTCGTCGACCACCAGAATGGTTCTGTCTCGAATGGGTATTGGTGGTGCAACTTCCAGAGGTTCAGGTTCCATGTTGACTAAAGCTTCTTGGCCTTCACGCCTTTCCCTTCTCAACTGTCTGATGGTTCTTTCAATTTCTGGGTCAAGTGGTCGGAGTTCAAAGCTTCTGGTTCGTCTCATGAGTGTCTGAGAACCTGAAACACAAGAAAACAGAAATAATAAGCAAATAGAAAATTTGATACAAGTAAAGGTATCTAACCTCAAAAGTAATAGTGAAAGATAAATAAGTCCCCGACAACGGCGCCAAAAACTTGATCGGTGCGAAATCACACGCGTATAACGCAAGCGCACGTATCGTTCAAGTAGTATAAAAAGTATCGATCACACGATGACTTAATACCTAAGCTAATAATTTTATGAGACCAAATGATTACTAGTATCTAACATATTGATTGATTGACTGGTTGATGACTTTAAACTTAAAAACAAGTAAATAAAATTGCACGAAAGTATGTTGAGGAAAATTCAAATTTATAAAACTATCCAGGTTTGTGATTTCTTCCAATATATTTTTAAAGATGAAGTGGTTATTTCATGTTTTTGTAATATATTGGTTTACTAACCTGGAACACGAAATTATACAAAAGCCTCTGTCGAATGTCAGATGCAAATACCCAGTATAACCCAATTGAACCATATGTCTATGTCAACCAAATTACCTGGATTCATTAAGATTAAGTTCCAATTATGGCTACCCCCACCCGACAGGTATATGTCTATCATGTAAGGAAATCTATTACAGGGTTATCTATCCTCAAGAAAGATCGTGGGCTATTAAGTCTAGGGCTAAAACCTAAAATTCATTTCTCAAGTTTATTTTAAGTTTACAAGATCAAACTTATTAATGGTCAGTTAACAAGAAGCATTAAGCTTAAGACTTAATAAATAAACCTTTGAATTACCCAAACTATAAAATAACCCATTATAAACCGGTGATATTGGAATTCATCAAAACCCCAGATAACTAACTTTGTTACGACACATAACTAGGGCTAGTAAAAACTTAAATAAAATAAAAGACATAAAGTAAAATGGTGAAAAGTAAATAAAGAAAATTACAATAAAAGAAAATGCTAGGGCTAGAGGATCTACTTTTATCACTATTATTTTAGATATCTTACTTAATATAATATATTAACTTCTGTGATATTACCAACTAGTCATATAGGCGGTAACCTGATTAAGTCAAATTAAGTCCAACCGACCATAAATGCGGTATCATTATTTGTCCATAAACCAGCCATATAGGCGGTAATTACCAACCGACCAACCAGGCGGTATCCATGCCTAGTCAGGTTAAAACCAGTTTATAATTAATTACCAACCGACCAATATAGCGGTATCCTTGTTAAGTCAAATTTTAAATAGTGAATATATTATAATTAAGGGAGATTAATCTAAATAACAGTAATAAAAGTTTTACCTTTCACCCTAACAGGGGTAAGTTACCTCCTCATAGCTGAATAGTAAAAACTGAAAAAGTAAAGAAATTAAATTACTATTACAGAAAGTAAATAAAATTAATTACAAAACTGAACTTTAATAAAAAACTAGATATAAACTCCTTATTTACATCAAAGAATTCAGAGAAGAAGGTACATCTGAAACTGAAATTTCGAGTTGAATTTATAGGGGTCGATAAGCCTCACGCGTCGCGACGCGTGAATTATTCTTGCATCGCGACACTGCCACGTGTCAGTCGCTGATTGGCTGCTTCGGATTCTTATCTACTGACGTGGCATTTTGGATGATTAACTCAATAATTGCGCTGACGTGACGCTGATATGGCGATGACGTGGCGACACGTGGCGATGTGGATTTTTGGCACCATAGGATTGTGACACGTGGCATGGTGCACGTTAGCGGATCGACTATGATGTTGACATGTGACACGGCGCACGTTAGCAAAGTCCGGCGCACGTTAGCAAGTCAAACTTCTCAGATTCTAACACGTGTCACCGACGCATGTTAGCAACTTTCGGCACACGTTAGGCGTCACGACGCGTGAAAAGACGATTTTTCCCTTTTGTCTGTTTTTCTCTGTTTTGTCCTAAATCACCTCCAGAATGTCCTGAAAATTTATTTATCTACAAAATAACACAAAACACATCAAAATATTCACAAAACTCAAGAATCTATACAAAATATTAGGTCAAATGAGTGAGAAATAGTGATACATTTACCACTCATCAGGCACACGTAATAGTGTCAGAGCGGTTGAGTTACGGGTTGTCACGTGGGCAAAACGTGTAGTAGGGGAAAAAAATATGGGAATGATGGCGATCTGTTGGCAGTGGTTGAGTTAGAAGTCCAGGGCTACTATTTGCAGAGTGGTTGAGTTAGAAGACCAGAGCTACTGTTTTGAGAGTGGTTGAGTCAGAAGACCAGAGCTACTGTTTGCAGGGTGACTGTCAGAAGACTAGAGCTACTATTTGCAGGGTGGCTGTCAGAAGACCAGAGCTAATGTTTGTAGAGTGGTTGGGGAAAAGAAACATGGGCAATTATGACAAATGACATGAACTGACATCATAAGTTGGTGGATTAGTGGATTTAGAAGCCTATATAAATGGATTGAAGACTCAGATTCAGGGGTTATCGACTTTGACATTTCATCACTTGTAAAGAGAGTCGAAAACTTAGTGAGAGAGAGATAAAGCTGGTCAAATTTGACCCGAACTAGTAATAAAGATTTTCCTATTTACGCCTTTGGACGTAGTTTGGAGCCACTCTTCGCCGAACCACGTTAACCTCTTGATTTCTCTATGATTTTATGTTTGCTTGCCAAGTTTAATTTGGTTCCCAACTAATCAAATAAATTCATTCCTGAGGGAGGTTTATTCGGGGGGGGGGGGTTGATTTCCTATATTATCCTTCAAACAAAACAGCCGTTAGCAATGTTAAACTTGAAATTTGATTCATTAAATTTATTTAATGGTGCATTTACATAATCGTAATATGAATGAGATGAAATGGAAATGGGCTGGAATGAGAAGGTAAATCATGAATTAGAATAAGTTGTTTACTTAGCTGTAGGAATTGGAATCAGAATGAAATAATATTATCTTGATGTGTTTACTTTGTCCAGTAATAGGAATAAAATTGTTAACAAGTTACAAAAATACCATTAGTTATAATTATATATTATATTTATACTTATTATTTATTAATTATTGATTAATTTTATTTATTATTTATAAATTGAGTATTAATGAATTATTATTTTATTAATTAAGTATTAATGTATTAAATTATTAAATATTATTTATTAAATTATTAAAATATTAAATATAATTTTATTATTAATTATTGATTAATTTTAGATATTATTTAATTAAGTATTAATTAAGTATTAATGTATTAAATTACAAAATATTAATTTATTAAATTATTATTAATTATTGATTAATTATTAATACATGTTATTTATTATTTATAAATTAATATTAATTTATTACCTTATGAGCAATATTGTAATTTTTTATCAATAATAGAAATGAGAATCTCATTCCCATGGGGTGGTGGGAATTAGACTCTCATTTCCCACCATCCCAATTGTGAGAGTCACATTCTCATTTTTATTCAATTTTAGAAAGTAAATCATTTTAATAAAAATGATTCACATTTCTCTATTCTCACTGCCTTGAAGTAGGGGTGTTCTTAGGGTCGGGTAAATCCGCGACCCGACCCGACCCGACCCGACCCGACCCGCGAGGGTTCATAAAAAAATTTGCAAAATTTCGACCCGACCCGTAATTTTCGGGTTGGGCAACGGGTTTGATCCCTTGACCCGACCCGACCCTATACAAATTTTTATATTTTTTTCTAAAATATTTATTATTTTTCTAAAATATTTATTATTTTTAAAGTTTTTACTATTATTTCATTTTGTTTATTACTTTTTTTTTGTTTAAAACTTTATATATATGATAATTTTTTGGACATAAAATAACTAATATTTATATTTCAAAATAATTAATTCATTAAATTTTTTTTTAAAGGACCCGACGACCCGAACCCCGATCGGGTTCCACTTCCCCGTGACTCGACCCGCGACCCGACTTTTCCTTAACCCGACCCTATCAGGTCTAACAAAATTTAAAAAAACTCAACCCGACCCGTGAACACCCCTACCTTGAAGTCAACACACCATAAGATTGCAATTTAACAAAAATTTCCTCTAAGAAAATGGGAGAAAAAGATTTTACTTAATTATTATATACACTCCAACAACCAATGGGGTCGTAGCTGCCATGGAATTTTTTGGTACTTGTAGTTGAAGCGCAAGCGCTATTCCAATCACATACACATAATTATTCTCTACAAAAACAAAAAGGACTACAATATTCACCAAATTATTACGGAAAAAGCAGAATTTACTGCCTGCAAAATCAAACGAGACAGGCCAATCCCAATGCCATCACGAATTTCGTGCGGATTTTTAAATTAGGATGCAAAATCGTACAAATAATCAGGTATTATCCAATCCTAATTTGTTTTTTTTATTCGTAAAGAAAATTGTCTCAAATTTTAATAAAAATCGGAATTTTCTATTATCTCTACCTGGAATGTACTTGAATCCGCAATAGTGCACCCTTGCTTCTCCAATCACTTATTAAATTTTTATTTTATTTTTTTTAACAAAGTTTTTTTGGTTAATTAGAGATACAGCCCTAATGGGTCGAAAATTATATTATGTGTCGGGTGTATGTCATCTCTCTCACAGCAGGCGGGTTTCATAACTGTGTGGGGTCTGCCTGCTGTGAGAGAGATGACATATACACCCGGCACATAATATACCACCTCCTAATGGGTGTAGTTTGGTGACAAAGGTCTTAGAATTTAGTTGTCAAGTCATGAATTTGAATTCAGGATTGTATTTTTTGTAAGAATCTGGGGCAGTCATTTTATCTGCTCGGATCGGATGATTTGATGGCGATATTTCTAACGTTACAAAATCACAATAGTTTGGTACACGTTTCTAATTTCCATGCTTCTGTGTAGTTTTAAAAGCATGATACTCCAAAATGATGTAAAAATATTTCTAAATCAAAGCACCCCAAGCCGTTGATTTGCAATCCTAATTGCAAAATAGCTAGAATATATTTAGGATTGTACCTTTGCTTTTGATCAAGCGGCTGTCCAAAAACTAAATCTTGAACTCACAAAAAGCACCATTA
Organism: Zanthoxylum bungeanum; assembly: GCA_019454045.1. Lineage (NCBI taxonomy): Eukaryota > Viridiplantae > Streptophyta > Magnoliopsida > Sapindales > Rutaceae > Zanthoxylum > Zanthoxylum bungeanum. Next base: position 11,037 of record SKCR01000433.1, on the reverse strand, counting down.
TATCATACACTGACTTGATTTCAAAGTGCAATTCACCCGGTCTTTCCTTTTTGAAAATGAACTTTATTGAATCTTCAAATCATTCACCCCAAGCTTTCAACTTTTACAACAAGGCTTTCAGGATGTCTCTTGTCTGCTGCCACATTCTTTCATAAAACTCCCAATGATGGGCCATATCCAATTATTTTTCAAAGTTATTTATTTTTTCCTTTGGAAGAACCGTATCAAAAATAGCCACAAATTAATTCATGCATTTTACATTAGAGTGCATTTTACATTAGAGTGCATTATAAATTAATATCGCAGAATCCTGATGTAATTGAAGAAGATAATTACTAACTTTGGTACTTTTCTTTTATTATAATTAAAAGGGATAAGAAATCTCACTTCCCAAACACAAATTTTTATATTCACGATTAGGGATGAGAGAAAATCTCAAATCTTGAATAAAAAAATTAGACTAGAGTTTGTGATGATTTTTTTATCATGAATCCCGACGTTTTACCTCCGAATCGAATCGTTTAATTTAAAATTTGGATTGATTTTTGTTTTTTAATCCCAATTCAAGACTCTCTATGAAATTTTCGACCCATCTCAATCATTTGTTATTTCTATTCAACCAGGTGAACGTAACTTAATAATGTATATAGTTCCGATCTTTGATTACATTTGTAGTTTGAAAGACTTGTCAACATATAACTTTTTTGAAAACTTTATTGATTGATGAGAACTTCATTTCTTCTTTTATATAAAGCAAAAGTTGCCCCTTAACATTAAATGTTTCATGTGCAAAAAAATACTAGTTAAAGAAAGTGATAAAGATTTTTTTGCATTTGACATGGGTGAAATTTAAATAACTTTTGTACTCTCATGGAATGTTGTTTATTTCGATGATAAAAAGGATAGGAAGGTCCTTCCTGCTTATCCTTTTCTTAACATGAATGGTCTTGGAAAATCTACACCTAAATCAACTGATATGGGAAAACCAACCACTCACACTCACTTCTATCACAAAACCTAATGACAATATTCACCAAATTAATCAATGTTCAGCTTATATGTGAATGTTCTAACATTCACAGATTTGGATTTAGCGCTTACATTTTTTTATAAAATTATAATCAATAATTATTAAATAGAATTGTATATGCAATCAAATTTTAGTCACACTATAATACTACTCAACGGCTGATTTTCGTTCCATGGACAAATTCGGAAACTCTTTCCTCGAACAATCTTCTTCCAACTGTGAATTTGTTTGGTTTGTTGGGAACCAAAAGCAAACTTAGCAGAAAACACGGATAGTACACAAATAAGAACAGAGGATTTAACGTAGTTCAGCGAAATGGATCTGACCTACGTCCATGGATATGAAGAAAGAGAGTTTTTTATAACGTGATCGGGTATGACTGACCAAGGCTAAATGACTATTACAAGTGCGACCGACCTCTCTCGTGTCTCTCTCAGAATAAGTTTTTATCTTTCTTACAATGCTCACAAGAATACAAATTACTAACCTCTTCAAAAGTGCCCTCAACCCCTTTATATAATAAAGAAAATAACATTGTTTCATCGTCCTCGTGACGTCAGCCATGTGAGCGTGCCACTGCCGAAAGTAAACCTGTCACCTGACACTTCATTAAACTCAAACCCTTTTCTTGGAAAACTCGACATGCTACCTTATGATGTCAGCCTGTATCAACCCATTCACACGGTGGCGTGTGTCACAAGATAATCTTACAAGCTACTTCTGTCAGATCAAGACTTTATAGATGGTGTAAGTCCCCAAGTTGTGTTTACACCTCTATACTCAGTCCCGATCAATGTCACGACCTGATCTAGTCCACCCCGGCCTACCCTACCAGGTCGGGTGTCCGTAACAACATCTGTCCCGTCCTAGCGGGCTTCCGGGTCCATGATCGCATTTCTTCTCTAAACACTTTTACTCCTCGGGTCGGTGAAGAAATGAGGACCGAACCTGACAACTGTGCTGGGCTAGATGCCCTTGATTATTGTCTTCGGCCTTTAGCACACTGGACTAGAAATTCCCTACATGCCCTTCTGAACTTGCTGAGGACCCTGTGGCCCTAAAATCATCATCAACATATGTCCCCTAGTTCTTGGTATCAACCAGTTGATGATTTGGTGCCAGGAACTATAAAAGTGGGGTAGAAACAGACTGTTATCGGGTCGGGATTTTGAATTCAAACTATTACGGTCTTCTGGCAAAAACTGGTCGGTCTCCAGACTACTATGTGCTCTGGTCGGCAAATAACTTATACCACCCAAGGACGTTGTCATGTCATCATAAATGCCTCTCTTGATCTTTTAATAGCCTTCATTCGGAAATCACCAAACCATCATTACCTTCTTAAATGCGCGTCAAATCGCCCTAGGGTTTCTCTCTCACACTGCCACTTGTCATACTCTCGGGGCTTTCACGCCAAAACGATGCAACCGCCTCGTTTCAAAGAAATTGAACTGTCCCTCATCCCATCTGTTCATTTGAATTCTAACTGCTGAAGCCAAAATTCCCTAACACGTGGCACCCATCCGAGCCACTGACTTAGATCCAACAATCAGAATCACCCCGAGCCGCTCATAAAAAGAGCCACCACCCACCATTTTTTCTTTTACGACTTCTTCTTCCCCAAAGCAAACTAAGTGTTCTCAAGGGTGCCTCACAACAGCAAATCTTCCTTAAACTTCAGAATTCATCTGTCCTATCTTCTCAAAACAAGTAAGTTCCCCACTGATCTCCGTCTTGTTCGTTTCATGCTCTTTGATATTGTGTTGGTCATTCTGTTTACTCATGTGTATACTCGGTTATTCGTGGGTTTTTGGGATAGTTTCGGTTTGAAGATGAATTTGAGTCTCATTGTAGGCACTGCATTTTTGCATATAAGTCCCGATGATGAGTCTCATATGGAGACACTACCTTTTAAGTTATGAAAGTCGCGGGAAACGGACGTCGGAAGGGAAAAGTCAGAAATCAGTACTTGGTTGGATTTTATTCGTTTGCTTAGCCTCGGGTTCACTTTTTGGACCTCTGTTTTAAAACACACCTTCACACAAACACCTACTTCACGCCTAACTACACACTGCCTTCAGCCCACAATCTCACGCACAAAACCCCTCACAAACAGCCTTCAATTCACGCCCATACAACCCCTGAAAATAGCCTCTGACCTGTACCTCTGAAGTCACGCCTAAAGCCCCTGAAAATAGCCACTGATCTGTACCCCTGAACCGCACCAAACTGCCTCTGACTTGTACCCCTGAACCGCACCAAACTGCCTCTGACCTGTACCCATGAACTGCATCAAACACCCTCTGACCTGTACCCTGAACCGCACCGAAAATAGCCCCTGAGACACACCCAAATGCCCCTGAAAAATGCCTCTGATACACGCCCAATGAGTCCATTCACGCCCATCAACTTCCAAATTAAACAAAAACACATATTAATCACATACCTAAATGAAATAAATCAAATCAAATCAAATATATCAGCTTCCTAATCAAATCAAATCATATCTAATCATTTCCCTAATTACAAGATTTTTCCCTATCACACACTAATTAAAAATATCTCCCATAATTACACAAATCATTTCCCTTTTTCACACAAGGTAAACCCCAACCCTTTGCCTATAAAAAGAAGCCTAAACCCAACCTTGAAGGCCTAACAACTCACGCCTAAAGCAACAAGAAAAAATGCAAATAATTCACTCTTCTCATCCTCTCTACCATCACCGAAACACTCTCCCAAAATAGCAACGGAACATCACCAAAACACCCCCTAAATAGTAAGCATCATCACCGAAACATACCCCTGAAACAACCCTTCAAACGCATAATCACCCTCATGACCAGCCTACCTTCAACGTATAATTACCCCCCCTGACCAGCCTGCCTTCAGCACATAATCATACTCCATGACCAGCCTTAACTTCACGTCATCAAGCCCTCACAACTGCCCCTGACCAGCCTCAACACAGCCCACAAACTACCATCATCTACGCACACAGCAAGCCCTCAACACAGGCCACGCACAAACAAACCAACTCAGCCCTCATTATCGTAAAAATCACCTAAAAATAGTCCCTAATTACCGTGAAACATTAACCAAAAAACACAACAAGAAACAGCAGCGAAATGGAATAAAACAGCAGACCGAGCAGCGAAGCAACGAAGAGAAACAACGACCAGGGAACCAGAGGAGTTGCGGAGCATCAACCCTTCCGACAACCGCGTAGCGCACTTTCGAGAGACGACTTAAGAGGTTAGACCTGACGGCACCCCTTTTTATTCATTCTCCTTTATTTTTTTTATTTTTTTTCTTACTTTATTTCGCATGAGTATTGTTGGTTAATGTATGCTATGGCTATTGGATGAATGGAATATGTGTCATCTCTTATGGTATATCGGATGGAAACCCAGATGTAAATTCCGTAGCCGAATACGAATGGACGGTAGTGCGGTCTGTACTTGGGAAACAACTCCACGTACCACTTGAGCAAATGTCACATATTTCACTTTATTTTATCTTGTTTGTCTATTATTCGCATTTTACATTCCGCCATTTACTTTCCATACGTTATTTGTTCATGTATTCATAATTTAATGCACATGGGCTAACTAGGGTGGATTAAAGGTCCTCTATTCGAGGGAAATGCCTAAAGGCTACCTTTACCACGATGTTTTGCCGCGCCGGACGAAGTATGTTTGATTGAATGTGAGATATGTTTAATCGGACATACGGAGTTCCACATTATTGTCTCATTCATTTGTATGCATTGAATGTGAGAAAAGTAAAAGGCAGCAAAGACGCACAATTTGGAATAAAGCCCACATTCAGCAAATTCGGGAACAAAGCCCACAATCAAAACACTTCGGGAACAAAGCCCAGGGGAATAAAGCCCTATCTTAAAACAGTTCCGGAACAAAGCCCGGGGGAATAAAGCCCTATCTTGAAACAGTTCGGGAACAAAGCCCAAGGGAATAAAGCCCTACTCTCAACACAGCTCGGGAATAAAGCCCTATCTTAACACAGTTCGGGAACAAAGCCCAGGGGAATAAAGCCTTATCTTGACACAGTTCGGGAACAAAGCCTAGGGAATAAAGCCCACTTTCAACACAGCTCGGGAATAAAGCCCAGGGGAATAAAGCCCTATCTTGACATATTTCGGGAACAAAGTCTAGGAGAATAAAGCCGACTTTCAAAACAGCCTGGGAATAAAGCCCAGGGGAATAAAGCCCTATCTTAACACAGTTCGGGGATAAAGCCCATATTCAATACAGTTTGGGAACAAAGCCCAAATGTCAAAGCATCCCAGGATAACAAGTAAGTTAAGCAAAAGTTGGCGAGCCAGGTAAGTAAAAATGCATTACATAAACTTTGATAGAATTGTCATTGTCACACACTGCACAAGTCCCATCAAAGTGGGGGCGACTGTAGGCACTGCATTTTTGCATATAAGTCCCAATGATGAGTCTCATATGGAGACACTACCTTTTAAGTTGTGGAAGTTGCGGGAAACGGACGTCGGAAGGGAAAAGTCAGAAATCAGTACTTTTTGGATTTTGTTCGTTTGCTTAGCCTCGGGTTCACTTTTTGGACCTCTGTTTTAAAACACACCTTCACGCAAACACCTACTTCACGCCTAACTACACACTGCCTTCAGCAACCCTTAATCTCACGCACAAAAACCCTCACAAACAACAGCCTTCAATTCACGCCCATACAACCCCTAAAAACAGCCTCTGACCTGTACCCCTGAAGTCACGCCTAAAGCCCCTGAAAATAGCCCATGATCTGTACCCCTGAACCGTACCAAACTGCCTCTGACCTGTACCTCTGAACCGCACCAAACTACCTCTGACCTATACCCCTGAACCGCACCAAACACCCTCTGACCTGTACCCCTGAACTGCACCGAAAATAGCCCCTGAGACACACCCAAATGCCCCTGAAAACTGCCTCTGATACACGCCCAAGGAGTCTATTCACGCCCATCACCTTCCAAATTAAAAAAAAAACACATATTAATCACATACCTAAATGAAACAAATCAAATCAAATCAAATATATCATCTTCCTAATCAAATCAAATCATATCTAATCACTTCCCTAATTAAAAGATTTTTCCCTATCACACACTAATTAAAAATATCTCCCATAATTACACAAATCCTTTCCCTTTTCACAAAAGGTAAACCCCAACCCTTTGCCTATAAAAAGAAACCTAAACCAAACCTTAAAGCCTTAGCAACTCACACCCAAAGCAACAAGAAACAAAAGGCAAATAATTCACTCTTCTCCTCCTCTCTACCATCACCGAAACACTCTCCCAAAACAGTAAATGAACATCACCAAAACACCCCCTAAACAGTAAACATCATCACATAAACATACCCTTGAAACAAACCTTCAAACGCATAATCACTCCCTCTAACCAACCTCCCTTCAACGCATAATTACCCCCCATAACACCCCCCTAACCAGCCTGCCTTCAGCGTATAATCATACTCCCTGACCAGCCTTAACTTCACGTCATCAAGCCCTCACAATTGCCCCTGAAATGCCTCAACACAGCCCATAAAATACCCTCATCTACGCACACAGCAAGCCCTCAACACAGGCCACGCACAAACAAACCAACTCAGCCCCCATTACCGCAAAAATCACCTAAAACAGTCTATAATTACCATTACCCGAAACAACACTAACCAAAAAAACAACAAGAAACAACAGCAAAACAGAATAAAACAGCAGCCCGAGCAGTGAAGCAACAAAGAGAAACAACGAACCAGTGAACCGGAGGAGTTGCGGAGCATCAACCCTTCCGACAATCGCGTAGCGCACTTCCGAGAGATGACTTAAGAGGTTATACCTGAGGGCACCCCTTTTTATTTATTCTCCTTTGTTTTTTATTTATTTTCTTACTTTATTTCGCATGAGTATTGTTGGTTAATGTATGCTATGGCTATTGGATGAATGGAATATGTGTCATCTCTTATGGTATATCGGATGGAAACCCAGATGTAAATTCCGTAGCCGAATCCGAATGCACGGTAGTGCGGTCTGTACTTGGGAAACAACTCCACGTACCACTTGAGCAAACGTCACATATTTCACTTTATTTTATCTTGTTTGTCTATTATTCGCATTTTACATTCCGCCATTTACTTTCCATACGTTATTTGTTCATGTATTCATAATTTAATGCACATGGGCTAACTAGGGTGGATTAAAGGTCCTCTATTCGAGGGAAATGCCTAAAGGCTACCTTTACCATGATGTTTTGCCGCGCCGGACGAAGTATGTTTGATTGAATGTGAGATATGTTTAATCAGACATACGGAGTTCCACATTATTGTCTCATTCATTTGTATGCATTGAATGTGAGAAAAGTAAAAGGCAGCAAAGACGCACAATTTGGGAATAAAGCCCACATTCAGCAAATTCGGGAACAAAGCCCACAATCAAAACACTTCGGGAACAAAGCCCAGGGGAATAAAGCCCTATCTTAAAACAGTTCCGGAACAAAGCCCGGGGGAATAAAGCCCTATCTTGAAACAGTTCGGGAACAAAGCCCAAGGGAATAAAGCCCTACTCTCAACACAGCTCGGGAATAAAGCCCTATCTTAACACAGTTCGGGAACAAAGCCCAGGGGAATAAAGCCTTATCTTGACACAGTTCGGGAACAAAGCCTATGGGAATAAAGCCCACTTTCAACACAGCTCGGGAATAAAGCCCTATCTTGACATATTTCGGGAACAAAGCCTAGGAGAATAAAGCCGACTTTCAAAACAGCCTGGGAATAAAGCCCAGGGGAATAAAGCCCTATCTTAACACAGTTCGGGAATAAAGCCCATATTCAATACAGTTTGGGAACAAAGCCCAAAGGTCAAAGCATCCTAGGATAACAAGTAAGTTAAGCAAAAGTTGGCGAGCCAGGTAAGTAAAAATGCATTACATAAACTTTGATAGAATTGTCATTGTCACACACTGCACAAGTCCCATCAAAGTGGGGGCGACTGTAGGCACTGCATTTTTGTATATAAGTCCCAATGATGAGTCTCATATGGAGACACTACCTTTTAAGTTGTGGAAGTTGCGGGAAACGGACGTCGGAAGGGAAAAGTCAGAAATCAGTACTTTGTTGGATTTTGTTCGTTTGTTTAGCCTCGGGTTCACTTTTTGGACCTCTGTTTTAAAACACACCTTCACGCAAACACCTACTTCACGCCTAACTACACACTGCCATCAGCAACCCTTAATCTCACGCACAAAAACCCTCACAAACAGCCTTCAAATCACGCCCATACAACCCCTAAAAACAGCCTCTGACCTGTACCCCTGAAGTCACGCCTAAAGCCCCTGAAAATAGCCCCTGATCTGTACCCCTGAACCGTACCAAACTGCCTCTGACCTGTACCTCTGAACCGCACCAAACTACCTCTGACCTATACCCCTGAACCGCACCAAACACCCTCTGACCTGTACCCCTGAACTGCACCGAAAATAGCCCCTGAGACACACCCAAATGCCCCAAAAAACTGCCTCTGATACACGCCCAAAGAGTCTATTCACGCCCATCACCTTCCAAATTAAAAAAAACACATATTAATCACAGACCTAAATGAAACAAATCAAATCAAATCAAATATATCATCTTCCTAATCAAATCAAATCATATCTAATCACTTCCTTAATTAAAAGATTTTTCCATATCACACACTAATTAAAAATATCTCCCATAATTACACAAATCCTTTCCCTTTTCACAAAAGGTAAACCCCAACCCTTTGCCTATAAAAAGAAACCTAAACCAAACCTTGAAGCCTTAGCAACTCACACCCAAAGCAACAAGAAACAAAAGGCAAACAATTCACTCTTCTCCTCCTCTCTACCATCACCGAAACACTCTCCCAAAACAGTAAATGAACATCACCAAAACACCCCTTAAACAGTAAACATCATCACATAAACATACCCCTGAAACAAACCTTCAAACGCATAATCACCCCTCTAACCAGCCTCCCTTCAACGCATAATTACCCCCCTAACCAGCCTGCCTTCAGCGTATAATCATACTCCCTGACCAGCCTTAACTTCACGTCATCAAGCCCTCACAATTGCCCCTGAAATGCCTCAACACAGCCCATAAAATACCCTCATCTACGCACACAGCAAGCCCTCAACACAGGCCACGCACAAACAAACCAACTCAGCCCCCATTACCGCAAAAATCACCTAAAATAGTCTATAATTACCGCGAAACACTAACCAAAAAACACAACAAGAAACAACAGCAAAACAGAATAAAACAGCAGCCCGAGCAGTGAAGCAACGAAGAGAAACAACGAACCAGTGAACCGGAGGAGTTGCGGAGCATCAACCCTTCCGACAATCGCGTAGCGCACTTCCGAGAGATGACTTAAGAGGTTATACCTGAGGGCACCCCTTTTTATTTATTCTCCTTTGTTTTTTTATTTATTTTCTTACTTTATTTCGCATGAGTATTGTTGGTTAATGTATGCTATGGCTATTGGATGAATGGAATATGTGTCATCTCTTATGGTATATCGGATGGAAACCCAGACGTAAATTCCGTATCTGAATCCGAATGGACGGTAGTGCGGTCTGTACTTGGGAAACAACTCCACGTACCACTTGAGAAAATGGCACATATTTCACTTTATTTTATCTTGTTCTTCTATTATTCGCATTTTACATTCCGCCATTTGTTCATGTATTGATAATTTAATATGCATGGGCTAACTAGGGTGGATTAAAGGTCCTCTATTCGAGGGAAATTCCTAAAGGCTACCTTTACCATGATGTTTTGCCGCGCCGGATGAAGTATGATTGATTGAATGTGAGATATGTTTAATCGGACATACAGAGTTCTACATTATTGTCTCATTTATTTGTATGCATTGTAATATAATGCGAATGGGCTAACTATGGTGGATTAAAGGTCCTCTATTCGAGGGAAATGCTTGAAGGCTACCTTTACCATGATGTTTTGCCGCGCCTTTTATTATGTCATTTACCATTTGTATATCATTGCTTTATTTACGCATGCATTGTATTCTAGTGCGCATGGGCTAACTAGGGTTGATTAAAGGTCCTCTATTCGAGGGAATACCTAAAGGCTACCTTTACCATGATGTTTTGCCGCGCCGGACAAAGTGCACTCGATTGAATGTGAAATGTGTTCAATCGGGCACACGAGGTTCTACATTGTGTATTTGTTTATCCATGCATGTGTTTGTGTCATTTCAGATGCCATTTTGGTAATCTCGTTCGAAAACTTTTCCGAACGCTATACGAACGTGTGCATTCTGTCTTAGTTCATTCGAACGTGTTTACGAACGCTACTCGAACACGCATGTATTTTGTTTTATCATGCATCAGGTTTTATCTCGTTTGAACGTATTCTCGAATGCTATACGAACTCGAACATTCTGTTCACCGTTCGAACGCATTTTCAAACGCTACACGAACGCACATACAGAGAACATATTTCTTTTCATCACATTTCATGCATGTTCGCTTCTTTGGTAATTTCTTTAGCATTACATAATTAATCATATCATTTCATTATTGACACTTTTACTGTTATCATTTATTTATATTCCCACATTTATCTACTTAATGTGTTCGTGAGATTGTGTGCTTTCTTTTATTTCACTTACTTCTATGCATGCAAACTTAGACATGAGCTTTATTTTATTGCATGTGAACTAAGAAATAGAATACTCTTGGAAATATATGTTGCGTAGATGTGGGACACGAAAACTGGGTGACGCATGCTATTCCGGGCTCGCGACCCGGTTGGGAGTACGGAGTAGCTCGCTGGGGACTAAACCGGAGAATGATGGAGTCGCCACCCGGTGTGAACCGGGACAAAGATCTAAGGCCGCACTCACCCCTCGCAAGGGAAGACCTCAAACCATTGGGTTCGGAATGGTCTCTTACTTATGCCACTTGTAATAAAATGATTTGTGCAATAATTCGACCA